>CABFVX010001281.1:0-51995 GCA_902151425.1 Timema shepardi | reverse complement strand
GAAAAAGTTATTTTAAACTTGTGGCATAATATGGACTTATATTCAGAACTTCCCAGAGAGCACTATAAAAACAAACTCGATAAGGGCTCACTCCCAAAAACTGGAACGTATCCTCAAAATACTTCCTGTCATACAGTGACCGACAATCCCCTTGCTCAGGTCTTCAAAACACACAGGAGGCGTTCTCTTAACGGTCCAAACCTCGTTCAAAATATCTGGCAACCACGGGTGGTCCAGAACTACCACTGGCCCCCTGGCCCAGAAATACTCCCAAAACTCTCTTAACTCGGGTGTCCCAGGTCACAATGCCTGCCCCCTAAAACTCACAAAACTCTCTTAACTCGGGTGGCCCAGGTCTCAATGCCTGCCCCATAAAACTCACAAAACTCTCCTAACTCGGGTGGCCCAGGTCTCAATGCCTGCCCCCTAAAACTCACAAGGTAATCAGACCTCTGCGACAAAACCACTCTCTTGTCAAACGTCGAAGGCTCCTAGTCGTGACATCACAACACGCCACTGTATGGCAGAAATTCCCTGCTCTCATTGTTAATCCTTCTACTGATTCGATTCAAACACTACTGCTCAAATATTTGTCGTGGACAAAACTCGTCCACACCATGGCTTTTGTACTTCACTTCCTTAAACACTACAGATCAAAATATCGCCAGACAGGACCTATCTGCTCTCAAGAGCTCACTGAAGTCATTTAACGCATCTCTCAAGTTGTCCAAGCTGGAACCTTCACCACCGACATAGAACTCATCAAGGCTAAGAAACCATGCAGCACCAAACTTCAACGCTTATCCCCGTTCTGGACAACCAAGGAATACTGAGAGTAGGCGGACGAATCAGTCACTCAAATCTGGCTCATGAAGCTAAACACCCTCTCGTGTTGCCAAAATCACATCATATTGTCAACCTGATCATCGATCACCATCATCTCAAACGTTTCCATGCTGGACCTCAATTGCTCCAGTCTATTTTCTCACAACAATTCTGGATCCTCCCTGTTCGCAGCAAAATTAGACTTCGAATTTTCAAATGCATTCATTGCTTTCGCCACAAACCAAAGCTCATAGCTCCAATGATGGGTGATTTACCTGAACCTCTAGTGACTCCCTTTCGTCTGGTTATAAAATCTGGAATGGATTATGGAGATCCATTCTCAGTAAAGTTACACACTCTCAGACTCCTCCAGCCAATTAAAGTATATATCTGTTTGTTTGTCTGCTTCTCAACTAAAGCAGTTCACCTCGAAGTCGTCACAGACCTTACCTTGGATGCATTCATCGCTGCCCTTACCCACTTTATCTCAAGAAGAGGGCTCTGTTCAGACCTATATTTGGGTTGTGGAACAAACTCCATAGGTGCCTCTCGTCAGTTGAAGAAAACCACAAAAGATAATCTAGCTCAAGACCGCATCCAACAACACCTTCAACAATTTAATCACAACATTCCATCAAGTTTCATTTCCAGCCTCCAGCCACACCACATCAGGGAGTACTTTGTTAATTTGTGATAAAAAGCGCCAAATATCACCTTTCAAAAGTAATTGGAGATCAGATATTGACCTTATAAGAGTGCATAACGTTGACGACATGAGTGTAAGCTATGTTGAACTCCAGACCGCTAGTCCCTCTATCTGATGACCCATGAGAACTTGATGCTCTAACTCCAGAACACTTCTTGATCAGCTCTCCTCTCTTTGCCGTACCTGAAACCGATGTATTTGACATACCATGCAACCGATTGAAAATATTTAATTTAGTCAAATCAATCTCTCAACACTTCTGGAAAAGATGAAATAAGAAGTATTTACAGAACCTTAAGCAACGCTCAAAATGGACAATGAAGAAAGCTAACCTACAAGCAGAAGATCTAGTCCTTATTCATGAACCCAACACACCACCTCTGTCTTAGCGTCTTGGACGTGTCATTTTGACCTCCCCTGGAAAAGATGGTATTATATGAGTTGTACATCTGTGCACCCAAAAGGGAACACTTTCAAGGCCTGTCGTCAAATTGTTTCCTCTCCCACTCAACTCGAGTTGTATATTGTTACTATATCGTTCTTTCGAAGTTATCTCTTTGTTTTTGCTTTTTTATTCCCTATTAAATTGGTCTATCTCGTATTTTTGTTTCTTTTGTGATTGTTGTATCTTTTGTTCTCCTCATTCATTGAACAAGTAGTTCAAGGGGGTGGTATGAATGTATCTACTGAGCCAGCTGTGCTCTATTCTTTGTTTTAATTAGTTATATTCATTATCACTATTGCCAAACCCTTCCTTCACCTCTGATAAGATATCTTGTGAATGTGAGGAATGCCAGGTCTCCACCGTGGTTCGGATTCCACGTTAAACTGTAGGTCCTCCATTTCATCTCACAATCACCCTACCATTACACATTAGCGTAAGTGAGTATAACCCGAACGGGTAGTAAGACGCGGTGCTAATAATAATAATATCAATAGGTATCCGCGCCACACTGATGTCTTGTTTTTATTCCTTTCTACCCTGACGGCTCTAGGCTCGCTCATCCCACGCTTTTATTAGAATAACGGGTAAAACTGTGATCATAGCGTCTCTTCTTTGGTCTCGGGAAACACAGCCATGAAACTCTCTCGTGTGAAATATTAATAAGTGCTCAATAAACAATATTGGGGCGTCCTAGCTATCGTCTCATCCTTCCAGGTATACTCAGTCATCATTCTTCAAGGTAGGCTCATAGTTAATTAATTGGTTTTCTCTGTGTTTGTTAATTTAAAGTTTGTGTGAAAAATCTCGTGTGTTAACACCGTACATATATATATAAATTATGATGGACCGTGTCAAGATAATTAATTTAATATATTTTCATTGGAACCAATAACAAATCATGTCCTAAAATCTCGTTATATACCTTGTGTTTATGAACTTTTAGATTTATTTAAAAATGAATGTGTCATGTAGATGATTTTAATAAAAAATATAATACAAAATGTTTCTACTACCTGTAGTTATACACTTAATGATAGTGAATCCTTTCATAAGTAGATATCGAAAAATTGTTTTCTTGAGCAGTCATTTATTTATATATAGTAAATACATAGTTAGGATTAGTTTCATGATGTGTCTTTTTTTTACCTTTACATTCATTCCTGTTAGCCGCCTGTGGCTTGGGTCAGTATTTTTTCAAGCCATATATTTCCCACTACCGGCCTGCTAGGCCTATCATATCTTTTTATGCCTTATTATCTAACTAATGGGACCCATTCACAATGCAATCTCGAATCAATCTGGTTGTCAATCTAATCGCTTTCGACCAAATTGCCCAAATATTGGCTAGTCAATGGGCGAAGGCTACCAGATTGCCTGAGCAATATTTTGGTTGTTGGTCTGTACCATCAATTCGATTGCCCTCTTCGGCAATCTGAAGTAGATTGCACAATGGTTGCGCCGTGAATGGACGAATGTCAACGGATTGCCAACCTGCTAGATGTGCCCATGCGCATAGCACCTGTTCTGCTTTGTTTCTTGGTCTGCACGTGTTGTTTTTCCCTACAGTATGTTGTGTGAGTGCAAGTTTGCTATAGTAGCTTAATGAATTTACTAAGATTTCAGCTTTGTTTTGTTTTTTCACAATGAGTCTGGTTTATTTTTCTATATTAAATGGCCTATTCCAATGATGATGTTGAGGAAAGAGAAAAGTTAGGAAACAAGGAATGGGACATTTTAAAATAACTTCTAAAATCATTATTTTTGGAAAACTTCATCGAAGAATATCGTACTGCCTTAAAAACATACAACAATGGGGTAAGAAACTGCATTCATTGATAGTATATGCCCACACTTCACAAAAGTCTACCTTGAGCTGATGGAAACAAGACAGAGGAAAATCTCGGTTGACAACCAAATTGCTTGTACAGTCGCCTCGTTAATGAGGACATCAATCCACTGGCAATTTCAGATAACTCACATTGCCAACCAGATTGATTCATATATCGCCAAGTGAATGGGCACCTTAATCGAACCCGGGACCCTAAGATCAATAGACAGACACGCTACCGACTGAGCTAAGGTGTCGGATTATTATGTTTCTCCATTTTATAGATCAACAACACCAATATATTCAAAACTAAAACAAATCTGCTCCACCTACCAAGAGATTGCTTTCAAGACTCGATACAATAAGCTACGTTATCTGGCTGACGTTTATACAATAGGATTTTGGTAGGGAGAACCTACTAAAAAATGCAGACATATATTTTTATTGTTAACATTGATATCATTTACAATAATTATTAATAGTGTTATTTTATAGGTGTTGATAATATTAATCAAAAGGGGTAGTGTTATTTTATAGGTGTTGATAATATTAATCAAAAGGGCCAGCAGAATTTCCACATTACTAATAGTCGTATGCATACAGGAAAATAGATCTAATAGCTTTTCTATGTGTCATATAAAGTTATCCCTGTGAAACTTGGACTCTAACCATGGAAACAACTATGTACCTCACACAGAAACGACCACTTATCCGATGATCAAAAAGTTTATTTTTTTAATATAATATTTAGCACCGCATCTTACTATACGTTCGGGTTATACGCTTTAAGTTCTAATTACGCTATTGGATTAGGAATTGGGAAGGTTGAATTAGAGAAAGTGAACCCGCATTTGCGTGAGGGGAGAGTGGAAAACCATTTAGAAAAACCACCCCCAGTTCACCCGACAGAGATTCGAACATCGATCTCCCCGTCCTCAGCAGTCGAGCTCAACACGACAAGCGCGTTAGACAACTACGCCACAGAGTTTATTTTTAAAATGCTAGCAGTTATTTCCTTCTTTGCCGGAGTTCGATCCTCGGTCCCGGCAAAGATTTATTTGATTACCAAACCCTTCCTTCACCTCTGACAAGACCTCTTGTGAATGTGAGGAATGCCAGGCCTCCACCGTGGTTCGGATTCCGCGTTAAGCTGTAGGTCCTCCATTTCATCTCACAATCACCCTTCCATTACACATTAGCGTAAGAGCGTATAACCCGAACGGGTAGTAAGACGCGGTGCTAATAATAATAATAATAATATTTCCTTCTTTAATACAAGCTTTTCCGCCCCCCCCCCCCTCCACCTCATCCCATCCAATGTTTATGATATCAAGCTGCGGCCCACGATAGTAACATTTCAATTTACCTACTTAACATACATGCATTGTTCCATAGAGCGGTTTGCAGTAATTATCACGACAATTTTTATTTTGTTATACTCTTCATAACTTTAAAACCAATGTACCGATTTGAATAATTTAAAACGTAATTTACTCCTACTTAAACAGCCTAAATGATTAAATAATTGATTTGGATAAGGATTCATATCATGATACGGATATAATCACTTTTTGTTCGCATCCGTGTTTTAGTTGACTAATTTCAACAAAAAACGTTTATTGTAACATAACTATAACAATTACATATATTGTCTCACGGACTTTTTTGTTCACATTAGTGAGAACGTTCCATATGTATACTATTTTTTTTATGTTATACCAATAGTTTTTGCAGTGCACGCGGAGAAAGCATATTTTTAGGCAATTTGTTATACCTAGTGTAAAACTATCGACATTTTTATGAGGAATAAATTAAATTTTCAAAATAAAATATATCCAATGTTACTCGCTGATAATGTAGCTTTATATTGATGAAAGAATTTTTAAAATCGGTCCAGTAGTTTTTGAGTTTATCCGTTACAAACAAAAAAACAAATCTTTCCTCTTTATAAAATTAGTGTAGACAAGTAGACACAGATTTTGCAGCAATCTCAGGTTGTGAGCTCGTCTCTCCAGACACACTATGAAAAGGGAAGCAAACCAAGATGAAAAAAAAAATAGTTTTTAAATAGTTATATTTAATATAAGATTATGCAAGACTAAAAAGGATAAATAAGCAAATAAAGATTATAACTATTAATGAAAACGCTATAAACATACATTAAAAATTAAACTTATAATTTTTGCAATTAACAATAAGAGTGTAAAACTTAAATTATAGTTTTAATTCAACAAGCTGTGACATACTACTTTTTTTTAACTCAAATCTTACTATAGTAACAATCATCTTCATCCTGACTACTTTGGAGCTAAATGTTTCAAGTCGACGAGCGTCCATGCAGGAATGAAGAGCATGGCTCCAAACATGACGACAGAATGCGCCAGGATCTCCTGCGACAATACAAACCACATTTAAATACTTGAAAAACTAAAAGAAAATGTGGCCTACAAGTTTAAGGTTAATATAGAACTCCAAAAACAGTTTTAAAACTATCATAGTAAAAGTAGTGTATAGGAGATGAGAGTTGGCTGCCATATTGAAAAATAGATACCACGTCTTACTACCCGTTCTGGTTTTATGCTTAAGTACTAATTAATCTAATGGGTTAGTAATTTGGAAAGTTAAATATAAAGGAAGTGAGCCCACATTTGCGTGGCTGAAGAGCGAAAAACAATATAGGAAAAAACCACCCCAGTTCACCCGACCGAGATTCGAACCTTGATCTCTCCGTCCTCAGTAGTCTAGCTCAACACGAAACAAGCGCGTCAGCTAACTACGCCACCAAGGCATTGTGTGATAGTCAATGAGAGTCCTTGAATGGGTGGGAGTCGTACTACATATCGACCGGTAACATCTCTAGTGTGCGTAGGGAAAAAATGATCTTCACATAATTGTTCTTCTTTAGAGAGGCCCACGCTATGTGGAGGTTCTTCAAGTTTCCACAAGTTTTGCAAGAAGTGAAGGTCGATATCATTGTTAGAGAGAAGAGTGGTGATGCCATTAAAATGGTATTGAGGTGCACTGGGTGCAGAGCAAGGGAGTGGGTCCCATAAGGACGACACCAAAAACAATGGGCTGGTCTTTTCCCAGAATTCATTGCTCTCCAGTCATAATTTGTGCAAACAAGTATGTACCTAAGAGGATATCTATGGGTGCAGGGATGTCAAATGTGGGGTCAGGTAGGACAAAGGAGGTCATTTTCCTTTTTATATCAGATGAAAGGGCTGCACGCGGGAGATCTGAAATTATTACACAATAAAATAGGGTTAAATTTATCATAAACCCCAACACTGGTCCTATGCTCGTAATATTCCTTGCTGAATTCGCGCTGCGACTCGCTGCGTTCCATAAATGAGCGTGTGTACTTTTGGGGAAGCGGAAAGGCTAATAATGTGATAAAGTAGTGAAGCTTTTATCAAACAGCTAAAAAAATATGTTGGCAGCTACAAAAAAACATTATTCGTACCAAGTAAGTACCATAGCTACAACGGAAAAGTAAAGGAAAAATGTGAATGAAACAGGAGTTTCTTTTACATACTCCGTATCCTTATAGTCTCTCACGAAGTAATAGTCTTAATTTTGTGAGCCCTTTCTCCCATTTCTCTGGATATATCGATTCAACTAAGTCAAACTCATCGAAATGAAACATTTTCAGCCAATTTGATTTTTTTTAAACCCGACATATTCATAGCCTATTTTTGTTTGTTTAGTGTTTCTAGTTAAAACAACGATAGTATTTACAGAATACAAAAGTTAACTAGGAATTGTTGTTAAATGAAGATAAATGAAAATACTGTACCTACGTTAAGAAAAGTCGGTGGTTTTCTTTAACTTTATGGATGATTTAATTTCAAGTTGCACATCGATATTATTTATTTGTCAATATTTAACCTGTGATTGACAGCCCCCTCAAGGGAAAATGTGCATCGGAACTTTTTTTTTTTTTTAGAAAACCAACTTTTTTCTCAACAAATCTGATTATAATTGTGTTTTGAATTCAAAAAGTGTTTTTATTTCCTTTAAAAGCTATTTTAACTTAGAAATTAGATGTATTCAATTTTCTAACCTAATAACGGTTTTTTTTACTTAATAACTTGCTACAGATGATAAACTATTAAATATCTACTACTCTATGGTGTGAGCCCACAAGCGAGCTAAACCGACCGAGCGGTCGCCGCCACTAGCGATGATAATGCCAAGATTTGCGGATAGAGGGTGTCATGTGATCAGCACGACGAGTCCTTCAGTCGTTAATCTCAGTTTTATAAACTGTAGTTGCTACGTCTTTATTCAAGTAGCTCCTCATTTGTCCACACGAGGCCGAGTTTGAGCCCGTTCCTGACCCTCTGCTTCATAGGAAAATTTGGAAGCGCCAGGAATCGAACGTGGGACCTTTGAATCCGTAGCCAGGAACTCTGATACTAGACCACAGAGGGCAAATATTTACAACTACACATTAAAAGTACATTTTAATTAGCAGTTTATTTTAATTTATTTACTTTTTATCTGTCTGTGTTAATATATTGAATTTATTTCCAATTTATGGTGGATTAGTTATGAACCGTTAGATGATTTATTTTTTGTCTTCATAAAATCTAGTTTTTAAAATAGCTATGTCAGCATCTCGTGGTGTCCGCTGTTTTTATCCTCCAACTCTTGCGTGGGTCTACCCACCATATTCGATATGACTGAACTATGATCGTCGCGGACATTTTTTCTTGTTTCTAAACCCAAACGAGTGTCCTTCACTATCGCCTTAAAAATTCAGGCACTACCGCAAAATAAGAGTATAAGTTTCAATAAGGTCACAGATCGTAATCGGTATGCGAATTTTACCCAGGGTGTTTTTTCCTAAATTACTTTTTACTCTCCCTCCACACGAATGAGGGTACATTTACTCTAAAATTCTCCTCAACACATGATAAAAGACCGGCCGGGTATTAAGACGTGGTGCAAAACTAATAAATATTTAAAACGCATGTTTTACTTTCTAATATTCTTTTGGGATATTGCCATATTTTCACAAATGTAGGGGTCGGGGCAAAAACAAGATAACCCTCATCTTATGAAAAAATGTGCTATCGCGAATTTCAGGTAGCTTAACTCTTGAACTACAAGTGGTTTTCATAGTTAAACATGACCTTGAGAATAGCTAATACAGACGAATATTTTTATTAATTTTTTATAGCAAGATTTAAGGTGTCATAGACTTTTAAATAGTGACTATTTCCCATCTACATCAATGAGGTTTATCATGTGTTTGCCCCTTACCTCTCAAATGAGAAAGGAATGTGGAAGGAAGACAAGGTTTTCTAAATTAACCTTGGAAGGAAGACAAGGTTTTCTAGATTAACCATGGAAGAAAGACAAGGTTTTCTAGATTAACCATGGAAGGAAGACAAGGTTTTCTAGATTAACCTTGGAAGGAAGACAAGGTTTTCTAGATTAACCTTGGAAGGAAGACAAGGTTCTCTAGATTAACCTTGGAAGGAAGACAAGGTTCTCTAGATTAACCTTGGAAGGAAGATACCCCAGCCACCGGCAATTGTATTCAAAGTACAGCGACAGTTTGTACGAGGAATGGCTGTGGTATCTGATTGTTCATTGTTAGTTGAAGATATCCACACATTCATCACAGACTTTGCCTTAAACTACGAATGAAGAGTGAGTTTGAGCACGGGACGAAACCTGGACAAATCAGTGGCAGAGCATTCGTGAGCTAAGCCAAGGTTCCAAGTTTTGATTCCCGTGCTCAGGTGTCATTTTTCAAAATTTACTAATAGCATTGTTGTTAGTAAATAAATAAGATAATTTATATTAAAATACACCCCGTTTCAGATAAGATTAGTAACTGCAATGAATGGTTCGTTTTGTTGTCTCTCTCTATCTGAACATTCTTTCATTCACACATGACCTTTACTTAACGCATCACTGTCACGTTTTAAGGCCAAGGCAAAGTTGCAAAATGTTTCGTTCTAGAATTTGGTAATTATAGGTTGTTAATGCATTCCAATAATTACTTAACCCTTAACTTAAGAAAGATGTATTTCGATCAGACTAAGCTGCTTTATTTTAAGATTCAACTATCAACTAATCAGTGACCGCGTGGTATAAAGCATCACTAGACTTCCGATGATGGGTGTATTGGGGCTGGTTTTCCGCTATGCCTACCCCAAAACGCGGGTACACTTCTTCTAAATTCAACCTTTCTCATTGTTTAGACATTAGCCTAATTAGTACATATTATACGTACATGTAGGTAGTGCTATTGTTGTTTATTGTTGTTTTTAAAATCTATTCCGCGATGCTTTGTTGTATGGATACCGACAGAATTGGCTCCATGGATAGTGTAGCAAACTCTTAATTGGAGGAACGAGGTTTGTTTTTAAATAGTTGTCATGAGTGTTGGTTTTTCAACCTCTTTTCAGATGAAAGAATAAGCAGTCTCTTAATATTTGCTCTCTTCATCCTGTTCCCTAGTGTTATAACTTATAATATAAGTGTTCTTCACTGATAACCAATATCATGGCTTTACCGGGAGGGGTGTTTTGGGAGCTAAGCCCCTCCACCTTCTTCCTCTAAAATAGTATTAGTAATTTATTTCCGTACTCGTCCTCAATGACTGGGTTTGTAACTTATTGGACTTTAATAAGAACCAATCCCGGCACAGATTTATCTGATTACCAAACCCTTCCTTTACCTCTGACAATACATCCTGTGAATGTGGGGAATGCCAGGCCTCCACCGTGGTTCGGATTCCACGCTAAACTGTAGGTCCTCCATTTCATCTCACAATCACCCTACCATTACACATTAGCTAGCGTAAGTGCGTATAGCCCTAACGGGTAGTAAGACGCGGTGCTAATAATAATAAGAAGAAGAAGAACCAAAACCCCTATAATTTCAATTGCGAGTGCTGCCAGAATCTCATGCGTTGCCGGTCCCAATCCCGGATAAAGGAGGAGGGTTGACGAGGATTACCAGCCCTCACATATAACTCATAGCGGTATGAATCCCAACAAGAAGACTATAGGACACAAAAGATTGGAGGAGAGAGGCGCCAGACCGACCGAGATGGAGGCAACTTGTCAAGGCAGCGCGTCATCTTCAGGGTCTATGATCGCTGAATTAATCATTTAAAAAAACTTCAAGAGAGATTCAATGCTTAAACAAATAAAATCCTTGCATTCCCCAATCGCCTTCATCCGCTTTGAAACCTTACCAAAATATATTTATTGGTGCAGAGCTCGCCAGTATCGGTACTACAAACTTGTGCTTGGTAATATATGTATATTTAGCACCACGAATTACTAACCATTCAGATTATACGCTTATGTACTAACTACGCTAGTGATTTTAGAGAAAAGTGAACCCATATTTGCGTGGAGGGAGAGTAGAAAAACATTTTGTGAAAAAACACCCTCAGTGCACCCTATCGAGATTCGAACCTCGATCTCTCCATCATAGGTAGTCTTGTCTAATGCGAGAGTAGCATGTAATATACCGTATTATTTACAAACACAACAACGTCAGTTCAATGCAACTTTCAATTAACATCATTACATCTACAGTATCACTTTGATAGGAATATGCTTTTTTGACAGTTATGAACGTTATTGAAACAATTTCCATATAAATACTATATATTTGTCAGGTCACGCGATCTGCAGCTATCGCTTTTGGTAGATAATATTAATACCTATGAAATAACATTAGTAATATAATAAAATCTTATAAAAGTTGACGGATTTGGTTGTTGTATTTTGTAAAAGTTCTTCCTACCAAAACTATATCCATTATACTAATAACAGCACTACATAAATTCTTGAGACAATGCCTCCACAGAGGGGAATGTGAAAGAAATCACGTGTTCACGAAGTTCGTTTTTATACAAAATGTTCATTCTTTAATACGTATTTGAATTTAGCGTTTTATATAATAAGAAGAAAGTGGAGTTTAGAAAATAATTATTTCTTTGGCTTTCCTTACAAAATTGTTGAATGGTAGTTTAACTGTTGTTAACTAAGCGAAGTTTACATAAAACTGTACCATTATTCAAATTTGTTTTTAAGAACAACAAAGGTTAACATTAATTTGTTAACGTCAGTTAAATAGTCTAAATAAAACCTAAAGATAGCAACAACAACAAAAATGTTGAAGTTTTCCAATTCCTACAAATTATAACATAATCTCGTAAATATCTGTTTACGTGAATTAAGACGAATAATTTACTCAACTTACCATTCGAGTCATTTTAGTTTTAGCCGGCAAACAAACGACATGATTTCGTCTTGTAAATGCTGTTCTCTTCTGAGTGAAATTTCTTCCAACGACGTTTGAAATCCTAGCTACTGCACGAAGAGGAAGCATCTCGAAATGTATATAAAATAAGTTTTTCTGTGTCAGGTAAATTGAAATAGCTCGATATCATCAGCTCACTTCGAATAATCTAACAATATAATTTCTGTCTTAGATAAGATAAATCGAAAACAGTGTTGCCAAGATATAGCCAAGAAACACTGCCATTTAGACTACCAACGCGTACGAAATTCAGTGTAGAGCTGTAATGGAAAAAAAAAACAATATTTTTAAGTGTTGAGTTGCCCTCAAATTGAAAATTAGACTAACAATTGTATTTGTTTAAACAGTGATCTCTCTTAATAGCGGACATATTCCAGTATTTAAAAAAGTCTCGGTTATTTTGATTTTTTTTTTAAATCTTGATATTTGTACATAGTTTATTCTTTATGGGCTTATATACTATGTATTATAAAAATCTAATTACTGCACTGTGCACCGTGCAGTTACAATGTACTCGAAATAATATTCAACGAAAATGAAACCCGCTTCAGTGGCCGCATCGTCCAAGCCCTGGTTCGATCCTGGTCGGGTGTACTGAGGTCAGTTTTTATTAAATGGTTTTCCACTCTCCCTTCACAGAAATGTGAGTACACTCACTTTATATTCAGCTCTAGCTCATTAGAGTATTTAGTAGGCTACATAGACGTATAACCCAAACGGCTAGTAAGACGTGGTGCTAAAAAAAATTAAATGTGGGCTTCCTGAATATATTTTTAATAAATCTACTCAGATTACTTCAAGTAAAGAAAATGCAATTTTACCAAATTTAACACTGCTGTGAAACATTTAACATACAGGAATGACAAAAAAAACATACTCTATTTACATCAAAACAGTAAGGATATAATTATAATAACATAACAAAGTTTTTATTCACCCCAAAATAAACTAAAAAATCTCATAAACGAGATCAAAACATGCATTACTATTACCATGTTCCGCTTAAAGTTTAAATATGTTAAACCTCGTTTCATAAATATTTATTTAAGGCCTGTTGCCTTTTCCTTTGGCAACTACACTATTAAAGAAACCAAACTGTTTCGCTGGCAGGAAAGGTGAGAAATTTCAAAACTGCAAAAACATTGACCTTTTCTCTTGTTCACTACGGCCCGGCCTTAACGTTTAGTATTTTTGGTCATCAACTAAGCTGAGGTTCTGGGGGTCCAGTGTTCAATCCGCGGTTCCGGCACAGATTAATCTTATTGACAAACCCTTCCTTCACCTCTGACAAGACGTGTATTTTAGCACCGCGTCTTACTACCCGCTCGGGTTATACGCTTTAAGTACTAACTAATCTAATGGATTAGGAATTGGGTAGGTTGAATTAGAGGAAGTGAACCCGCATTTGCGTGGAGGGAGAGTGGGAAAACTATTGAGGAAAAACCACCCCCAGTTCACCCGACCGAGATTCGAACCTCGATCTCCCCGTCCTCAGCAGTCGAGCTCAACACGACTAGCGCGTTAGCCAACTACACCACTGAGGCGGGTAAGACGTGTATTAATCACAGCTTGGGAATGTGGGGAATGCCGGACCTCCACCGTGGTTCGGATCCCACGTTAAACTGTAGGTCCTCCATTTCATCTCACAATCACCCTACCATTACACATTAGCGTAAGTGCGTATAACCCGAACGGATAGTAAGACGCGGCGCTAATAATAATAATAATAATAATTATTATTATTATTATTATTATTATTATTATTATTATTATTATTATTATAACTAAGCTGAGGTAATAGTCAAAATAAAAATAAAATGGTGCGATCAAAAACCAGTGAGCTAATGTCAGAGTGACTTTACCTAGTATTTTTGCTGTAGGTTGACTTGTCGTTTGAATGGCAGTAAGGGTTTTGGTCAAGTAACACACTGCTGCTGTACCATCGTGTGCAGTGATTGGCTGTAGAAATAGTACTTACCATCAACTATGTCGAGGGCATATATTTAAGTTTTCTGCGCGGAATTTTAGTGTTAAAAATAATACTTCTGATTACGTTCGTGTAGGAATGATAATGTGTATTTTTTCAATATGGGGATGGAAAAATGTCTACTATTGCTAGGGTATTGATCTAAATGTTTTAACTCACCGACAATAATATTTATTTAATCATAGGTCAAAATTTGTCGGAGGAATTAATATTTTGTCCCTTGTGACGATTTAAAACAAAATAATTTCAAATCAGCGTATAACCCGAACGGGTAGTAAGATGCGGTGCTAAGTATTATGATTTGTAGGCTTGGACCCTAATTTACCCTTAAAGGTAACAAACAGTCTTACCTTGACGGATTACACTATGGCCCTCTATTTTAAGTTGTGCCATAATGGAACCATTAAATGTAAGGTAGAGTTACCTTTCAGCATAAATTAAGAGTACAATATCTATTAATATAACATAAATAAAATATATTTGTTAAAATCTCATGTTAAGGTAATCAAATCCGTATACGTATATAAGTTAGACGCGACAGGGATGGGAGAGGGTCTACAAAAGGACCTAGGCTATTAGTTACTATTCACGATACGGTACATTTATATGAATAGAATAGTGTCAGGCATAAGATCTTAGATTAAATTGGTTTATATATGTCAGAATATTGTAATTCGCGCCTAAATATCCAGGCTGTACTTAGCTTCACTCTGGTGGTAATCTTGTTAACTAAAGATTCAAGAGAGTCTTTGTTTTGGTGAATAATTTCTGTGTTTTGTTTTTTTGTAAGAATTTAAGAATCATCACAATCTATAATTTTTACTAAACGCTTTCAATAATATGTTTACGTAGAAATTAGTTGTTAAAAATAAAAGAATATTCATTATATAAATAGTAAAATAATAAATGTAAATGAAGAGGTTTACCAAATATTTCATTTCACTTTTGGTTACAAGAGCATAGTTATTTCACTATTTAGAGGGCTAGACTAATATTCATAGATACCTTATAATTTAGAATTAGATACTACGAGCATAGATGTCATCATCATCATCATCATCATCATTCGACGTTTCCGCCTCTGCGGGTCGTCTGGCACACCCTCTTCCAGTCCTGTCGATCTCTCCAAACTTCTCCCTCAGCCACGACTCTCCAGTCAGCTGCTCCTTTAACTTCCATGTCGTTCTTCGCTTGGTCCATCCATCTGGTCCGTGGTCTTCCAATGTCATAGATGTATTAGTTTCAATTAAGTGAAAAATAACAACCTGGATACAAGAATCGAACCCAAGACCTTGGGATTTGCACGCCAATGCTTTACCACTGAGCCATCTCAAAATATCTTCTTGCATCCAAGCCCAGGATGGGAGACGAACCAGAATGGCTCAGTATTAGAGCACTGCCGCGCAAATTCAAAATTCCAGGGATCGATTACTGTGCCCAGGTTGTCCTTTTTCACTTAATTTGAGTTGATTCAACTAACAAGACTGATTCAGTAGACAAATATCGCTCAGTTTGTGACACACATGAATTATAAATTTGATATAATATTGATTTAAAAGCTATGTCCATTATGATGTCTCTAAATTACTCTCCTTGAGTACCCCAGCATGGGGTTTAAAAATTAGCGTAGTCATAATTACATTTTAGGTTCTCATAATTTATTTGGATTCCCCCCAGCTGCTAGCTGCTAGTTTGGATGATATTATGAAATTTAGAAATAAGTGTTTTTTGCTAAACATGTGAGAATTTATCATTTTTTATTCTTATTAAAACACAAAATACTGTATGTATATATATTTTATTACAGCTAAAGTTACATAATATAAGTTATATAATAGATATTATATTATGTAACTTTACCTGTAATAATTTATCTCTAAACACTCGCCTGTGCCCTTTAACAAGTGTATCTAATAAAATACATATTTCTTCTTTGATATTTGCAGTACAAAATAAAACACTTTGGCCTATTTATATATTTCTTAACAAAGTCTGAATACAATGTATTGCTACCTTAACATTTCTTGATCGTTCACACACACGGCTGATCAATTAGATAATTTCCGAGAAAGGCTTCTGAAGACACGTGGTTGTTTTGCCTGCTTCCCTTTGCAAACTCAAAGGTGTCGACGCCAGAGAACTAATCTCTTCATTTTCATCCAATCAAGAACAGACGGAAGGAACCAAGAATAAAAGTGGAATGAGTTATTACTAAGATGCAAGTGTTCGAAAAGATGAGTCATACGTAGAAGTGTAGGCTGCAATAATAAATTTGATAATGAATTGTGGCCCTATTCTACAAAATGTTTAAAAAAAATGGAATTAATAAACTATAATTTAATTTACGCTAAAGGGTTAGTTATAGAATTATGTTTTTATATGGATGGAAAAACTACATCGTTTCGCCATTGCCAACAAAATATAGTCCCAATTTTATCACCAATATTAAAATAAAGTTGTCTACATTAACATTGTTTCCGGGCAGCAAATGTACAACGGACTTAAAATTTCATATAGGATTGAATACACAATAACTTGTGAAAATAGTTTCAACGTTGACACCTACCTTTAAACAGTATTTCTTCTGGAATTGAGTTGTTTTTTTATAAATTTTGGATAGCCTTGGAGCTTTTAGTAGTCTAGGTCTACTATTATTTTATTTTTCTGGGAGCTGAGTTGGGCCTGATATGATACACTCTCTTAAAGGTCACATGATTACAACGAGCCTACTCCATTATACAACCAACAGGTTCGTGCCATTTAGGAGCAGAACAGATAGGATTACACATTCAGGGAGCTATAGTAGCCCCATAGCTTCTTTGGTGCTGACTGACAGCTCACAGCTGACTTCTGACAGTCAACATTTAGGTATGTACCTAAATTTTGACTGTGAGAAGTGACAGTTGCCAAACACATGATTTTGCAGATAATATGGTTCGGCGTAGGGATACATAATTTGGTCTGGTAACTTTTCAAAGCTGTCAGTCAGCACCAAAGAAGCCGTGGGGCTACTGTAGCTGACATGCGCCTTGTTTATGGGGTCACTTGGTGATAGATATAGTAGTGACATACATGTGTCAGTAAATATGGCGTTAGGGGATGTTATAGTGAGTATTTGCAGTTGGGGAACACATGGTCGGTGTGACGGGCTACCTAAACTTTAGGATGTTTGAAGTTCCATAGAGCCTCTCGGGGAAATCGCTGAGCATCGGTTCCTTGTACCAACATAGTCGTAATAGCACCATCGTCAATCCTTTTCATTTTGGCACACATTCAAAACCACCATGCATAAAATACTAATTTAAGTATGCTCTATTAATGAGAATTAAATAGTTTAGTTTTACAAAATTATTTTTCATTATTTCCATGGTTTCAACAATTTATAATTGGCCTAGTTAATAAATTTGACATAAAACTATAATGCGCAGAAATTAATGTGTTAGCGAAAAGAAAGTTTCTACCGTATTCTATACTTTTGCTAGATTTGTCATTGTTAATTTTTTAATATAAATATTACAATACATTATTCTATTTTTTAAATGTTTTACTTCCTATAGTAATAGTAATAATAATTACAATTATAATAAACGTTTATTTCAGTGGCCAAATTGGTTGATGTAACTTGACCTCTTAGACAAACTTTGCTTTTTTTTAAAACACTTTTCCTCCTTGCGGGTTTCAAGTGAATTATTGCAATAACGTCTAATTCAATTATTTATTATTGATTACTTCTAAATCATTGGAAAGATATAAAACAATTTTTATTTAAATATTGATAGTTGAAATTAATGTTTATTGTTGAAATGTACAAATATTATGAACAGTATATTTATATTAAATAGCGTTCAAGCAATCAATCATTAATACAACCTACTTCGTAAAACACATTTGATTTAATATTAACTTGTATTGATGCTAAAGAGGACAAGTGGAAGCTAAGTCTCAAGTATTACAACTAAAAGGCGTATAGTTTCAGCTCAGTAAGGTTAGTAACGTGATTAAGAAATCAGTTTTGCTTAAACTGCGAATCATGCAAATGGCATTAGAAATTTAAACATTTTTCTGGAAGTTTAACTGCGACCAGTAATCTTAAAAAACAATAGAATTCTCTCAGGACATAGGCCTACCCGAAGCCATTATTGACAGTGATAGTTTTTATCACTCACCGTGGTGGAAAGAGGAGACTTAGTTAACGTACAAACCGAACTCAAGGTAAATTCCGAATCAACCAAGGTGCCGTGCCTCGTAGAGAGTAGTCAGCTCCGGCCGGGATTCGGACCGAAATAGATCTCAAAGGAGGTTAGTTAACGTTTGAATTCCAACGTTTCAACGCTTTCGTCAACAAATTGGGTTTTCAAAACCACACAAATGGGGTCTTAAATGTTACAATTTCATAGCATATAACATTTTACATTTAAACTATCGTTTAGTAAGGATCTGATGTCGTTCAAAGGCATTAATTTAAATATAGTTGAAAAATGACATCTGGTACATGGGTAGAACTCAAGACCTTTGTATTAGAGCTCAAAATCCATACTAGTTTTTTATGAATATATTTATTTAGCACCGTGCCTTACTACCCATTCGGGCTATACGCTTAAGTATTAATTACCAGCCTCGGTGGCGTAGTTGGCTAACGCGCTTGTCGTGTTGAGCTCTACTGCTGAGGACGGGGAGATCGAAGTTCGAATCTCGATCGGGTGAACTGTTTTTTTTTCCCTAAATGGTTTTCCACTCTCCCTCCACGCAAATGCGGGTTCACTTCCTCTAGCTCAACCTTCCCAATTCCTAATCCATTAGAGTAATTAGTACTTAAAGTGTATAACCCGAACGGGTAGTAAGACGCGGTGCTAAATATTTTTATTATTATTATTATTATTATTAATTACACTATTGGGTTAGGAATAAGAAAGTTAAATTAACTGAAGTGAACCCGCATTTGCACGGAGGAATAGTGGGGAACCATTTAGGAGAAACCACTCTCAGTACATCTGACCGAGATTTGAACCTCGATCTCTTCGTCCTCAGCAGTCTAGCTCAACACGAAACCAGCGCGTTAGCTAATTACGCCACCGAGGTGGGTGTCATACTATTGAGTCATCCAGGTTCGTCTTGTGTTAAAACTTCAAAGTCAAACATTATTCATAGGGGTCATAGTATAAGGTAGAGTCCGTGATGGGCGTGGTCTATATAGAGAGTGATCCAAAAATCCCGCAACCCAAAGAAAAAACTTATATTTTGTGCCATATAATAATATATACATCTAATGTAAACCAAACAATAAACCATAAGGAAATCACCGAAGTTGTTGAGGAGTGTTATCCTCCTTCTCTGTAACACAAATTCACTCGTTTAATCATATTTCTAGACACAAGACGAATCATTGCCTGTGGTATGGTTGCAATGCACCTCTTAATGTTGGTTAGCAGTTCAAGGGTTGTTTGCATGCAATGTCTGTTTCCAGTATCCCCACAGAAAAAATCAGGTGACGTTAGGTCTGGGTAACGAGGTGGCCACAAACCATCAGAAATAACACGATCACCAAAAAAACTCGGCCAGCATTGTCATGGTGGAATTGGCCGTGTGTGCATTGACTCCATCTTGCTGAAACCAGCAATCACGTTCTGTTTACTCCAGTAATTTAATAAACTGCATAAAATATGCCTGATAACGTTCAGCATTAACTGTTTCTCTAAATAAAAGAGGACCCACTAGCCCGTGACATGAAATTGCACCCTACACTCCAATCTTCTGACTGTGTAAAGGCGCCTCAATAAAAACGTGTGGATTTTCAGAGCTCCAAAACCTACTGCTCTGGCTGTTTACATAACCATTCCATGGCCCTAAAATAATGTTCCAAAATGAATACTCGCTCTGCTCGTGAGAAACTTATCTTACACTTTCAAATGCTGTAACTCAACTGGCTAGACCTAATGTACGTCTCAAGGCCACATGCACAACATCCGGCCAACATTGCAGTGTTGTCATACATATAAACAACATGTTCGTTTTCCATGTTCTTCTGCGAGAAATATCCTTGCAAAAACGAGGTTGCGACTTTTGGATCACTTGTAGTAGCTATCATCACATACTCTGTTTAACCACAAGTGATTCATTTTAAATTTATCTGTACACGCTACCATGGTAAGAAAACATCCTTGAAAATGAAATCAAACTGTCGAATTGACTCATTGTATGACAAAAAACATGTTAAAGCATAGTATATAGTCATAAAGATTCTAAGTCCATAACCTGTATATGTTATAGAGTTGCGGAAGGTGATGCACTATTGTATTTTAATTGAACTTTTGTTATTTTATCTTAGTAAGAAAGTGTACAGCTATGGTGAAAATTGGAATCAACGGTTTTGGTCGTATCGGTCGCATGGTTTTGCGGTGCGCTCTAGAAGACGGTTCGGTCACGGTGAGTTGTCGCACCTACAAGGATCTATGCTACGTTTAGTCTGACCGGTAAAAAGCTTACCTTGCACGTTTATACTATGGCGTAGCTTATAGGATAAGGCCATAGTGCAATACGCCAAAGAAAGACTGCTAACGAAGTGTACATTTCCAAATTATGCTTTTTTCTTATAAATCTATTAAAATTGCATAATAATTATATACAACATTTACTATTAAACATTAAAACGCGGTAAATATAAAAATTAATGTGAAATTTGGCATTGATTTTCCTATACTAGCTATCTTTAGTTTGGTTTGCTCGATAAAATTGCAGTCATTAAAGTAGCTCCTAAGTGTTCGCCCATCATTTTGTGCTTCAGAAATCTCAGGTGGGAGAAAATTGTCTCACACAAGTATGTTGAATTGAGATGATTAAAGACAGAATTAACTTACTGAATTTTTTTTCAACCATCACAATATAACAAATATTTGAAATAAATTTAGCAACTGGTTCTATTTTTTCCCAGGCTTCGGGAATCTTCGGGAAAACTCAGCTCTCAAATCCTCTATGATTTTAAGAATTTTTTGCTGCTAAACATTTTTGTATTTAAAATCATTAACTATCCAATTAAAGAAAGGGTTTCTGTTAAATATATATTTTTTTAATTGTTTTTCAAAAACATCAATTTTCCATAAAATATTTGAGCCACAATAATCTTTAAGATTTGTTAGCTATCGCGTTGCTATTAGAATGTAATGCACCCAAAAATTCTGTATTATCGAGAATAAATGTAAAATAGCCATTCTGGATCATTCACGCCTAAGTAGTAGAGCATATAAATTTATTTAAGAAAATATTGTAATTGGGGAAGCAGCTCTTTGAATCAACGAAGGACTTTGCCTTTGTTTAGCTGACGAACACTCGCATGAAAAAGTAGCTCTCCATATTTACAATCCAATCCTTCATTAAAATCTGTGAACAATCTCTGTTTTAATGCTGGTGGTGCAATGTTCTAAACACTTCATGGCATTCTCCACACACAATACGTTGTTGTAAAGAGCTTGTGTGTGACTTACACAGTGATACTACAGAAATGAGAGAAACAGTTAATATTAGTGACACGATGAAATGTCGGTCAATCCACGAGCACTATAAGTGGGCAATGCTAGGGCAAATTTTCCTTGGCCATATAATTTGTGAATGCTGCAAAAACATCCGCTCTTGTAGTAGTTATGACCGCGAGTATAATTTTCAAAAATTCCTCTTTACCTGAAAAATCGCTGAATCTCATTTCTCAAAAATACTTAGGCCTGGTTGTAGTTTTCACTATATGGTTTGATTGATTCGTTTATAAACTGAAGAATGAAAATAATTCTACATCTGCCTTAAGTAGTTTGATTAAATTTGTTGTCAGGATCTCGGATCGGCATGCACGCTGATACTTTGACAGAATTAATAGCAGTTAGTATTTATTATTTATTTGTGAATTCAAAAAGTAGTTCTATAGCAGATTCAATGAAGGCCTTATTCATTAACTCGCCACAGGTGGAAAGTGTTTTCTTCTTTACCAGCACAATCTAAACTTTGAACGAAGCTACGGTAACTTAAAACCACTCCATTAAAGGTCAAAGAGTACCTAGGAAAGTGGACAGGTTCACATAGCCCAAATTTTAAAACAAAGATAAGCTTCGAAAAACAGCTTGGATCTGCTATCGATGTTCGAGATTAAACTAGCACTGACACGTGCTCCGGTTCATTACCAGACACATCGGCTACTAGGACAGGAGCACACATACATGACATGTTATGATAGATCTAGCCAATTTGGCCCCACTTAAATATTGTGTTTAAACATTTGATATAATATTTGCTAGCTTAGAAAACCAAAGCTCGACTTCCAACTACGTTGTACCGTAATTGTGTTTCGTGATCGACTGAGAACTCCCGCACAATCAATCAGTTGCCAATCCATTCCTCAAATCTTAGTTTTACAGGTAGTATCAGTAGAATTCTGATTAAATGTAATGTCTGTTCACATTCTAACAATGTATATGCTATGTATCACCCAATCAATAGTCCTGTTTGACTCGCCTACATGTTCACACGGTGGTACTGTGTTACAGGTCGTGGCAGTTAATGATCCATTCATAGGCCCTGATTATATGGCCTACTTGTTCAGATTTGATTCTTCACACGGTGCATTCAATGGCGAGGTGTCGTTTCAAGAGGACTGTCTTGTTATCCGTGGTAAAAATCATTTCCAGCCTGTTAGTTTAGATATATTCAAAATCTCATTAAATTCAATTTCAATCAACTCAACCTTTTTTTTTCTACTATTCAAAAGATTTAAAAAAATTCTATATCTTTATATTTATTGCTTCACTATAAATAGCTAGTTCATTGATAACTTATTTTAAGAGTGTTAGTACTGCCTCAATAACAATTAGTATTTCAATTCATTACTTTACCAGAGAACTTGACATCATTTATAATGCAAATTATGTGTGCAGGTGCTTTGTAACAATAGCTCACCAGCCTGTATTTCTTTTTATTTCAATGCTATGCCTGTTATTTCTCGCTGTCAAATTGAATCTTTAGAATACTGTAGTTAGCAGAGAGATAAACAAGCTAATGTTGATTTCACTTTCATTACTACTCTAGAATGTACAAAATCAAACTTTACTAACGAAAGAGTGTCACATAAGTACGACCACAGTATTAAAACATCAGAACTACATTTAAGATAACTGTTTTATCATTTACTTGATTAGTCGGCATGAAATTATGGTATTGTCATACTTGAGCGATCAAACGCGAGCGGTTTTGAGCGGGTTGGTGCTGCGCGAAGCGAAGCGAGCGGGTTGACGCGATTTTCCTGCGTGGGCGACTAAAGAAGCAATAGACAAGATTTAAAATCATTAGCCATGATGTTGTCGTCAAGGAAACGTATACTCTTACTTTCTGAAATATATTTCTAAAAATATTAATAAACTAGGAAAGGCTAAACGGAAAAGATCTCAAACAAATGTAATCTACTGGGAGAGGATACATTCTAAATCAATAATATAAACATGGGCCGATACAATACACTCGTGTTTTCCTTCTAAGTAAACCCCTTTCCAGCCCGTGTAACCAGATACCTTCCAAAATACCGTGTACATAATTCGGGCGCCAGGCAGTTACATATCCTACCAACGTTTCACGATTCGGTTACTTGAGGCTATTACAGATTGTGCTGTGCACCCTTATTTTTAATATAATAGAGGAATGCATTTATGTTTTAATTGTGCGTCGAACAAGGACCGAACTTTCAACTTCCTCCTAGACTACTTGGACCACACTGAGTTGTGATTTTGGAGCCGAGATCGGGCAGCATAGACATTTGCAGTGCGATGTCGTCCATTACGCAGAAGGAACTAGAAGGGGGGAGGATCGGGGCTGAGTGTTTTTGCAAGATCGACAGATGGTGACACTGACGTTGATCACCTTAGAACTATTTTCTTTAACACCATTAATTTACGCATTAATTTTCCTTTGTTTTAATTATTAGTGATCTAAATTAATTTCTCTTTGGTTTTCATATGTTTAATAGTCATTGTTTATTTTTATGTAAGAACTAGGTTTAAAAAAACATTAACGTTTTTGCCACCTTTTGGCGGTTTGACACAATGTGTGGTTTTTTTTGGGAGAGACGCGTAAAAAAGGCTTCTTGAAGTTGGGGAGTTGGACATGGATTCCTCTTCTAATCTTCCATTTTGTGGAGGCTATGTAGATTTTCGTACTCGGTGTGATCACTAACCTAGTGACAGAGAGTAAGGGTTTCATTTCATGGCAGCTTATATATGACCTACCCCTTCCCCCTTGGACCACTCGTGACCAATGTCAGAACCAACAAATCGAAATAGTCCTGGTGACAGCTGTTATGAAGGCTAGCTTCCTATTGGATAGAGGGAGCTAGCGTTACTTGCTTGCTTACTGCGGAGTTGACTTTTGAAAGAAAAAATAAGTTTTAATTGTACAATCCTTTGACGTTATTTATGAAAGGCGCGCGATTCTCCATGGATGAAGTATTGAAAGGATATTTTACATACAATACTTTAAAGAAAAAATTCACTTTATCCATGACTTTTTTAATATATGAGAGGGGTCCAAATCAGTATCGTTATGAAGTGTACCTTTTAAAAAAATAAAGAATTACTAAGAACAAACAAAACCAATACAAACCTACAATGGTTTATAGAGATATGTGAAATTGTGAAATCACATTACTCTATTAAGGGCTGGATAAGAACAATTGATGATCAACACCTCGCTTATCCGAGCACGTCTGTGGGGCCCTCCTGGGTCTATCCCATGGCTCCCAAGTTCCTGGAAAAGAGGTTTGTTGGAACCTGGGAACCTGTCGTATAAGATGCGCGAGCTTCCGGAAGTGGTTCTTGATGTAAGACTTGGTTATATATGTCTTGGCGCACTCGATTATTATTATTAGCACCGCGTCCTACTACCCGTTCGGGTTATACGCACTTACGCTAATATGTAATGGTAGGGTGATTGTGAGATGAAATGGAGGACCTACAGTTTAACGTGGAATCCGAACCACGGTGGAGGCCTGGCATTCCCCACATTCACAAGATATCTTGTCAGAGGTGAAGGAAGGGTTTGGTAATCAGATAAATCTGTGCCGGGACCTGGGATTGAACCCCGGCCGCCTGCTCAGAAGTCTGACACCTTACCCCTAGACCACCAGGTCACCCTTGGCGCACTCGAGGAAATGTCAACAACGATTCTCAGGCACCAGTTCTAAATTGCCTGCATCTTGTCCTTGTGTTTGTCCCCCGTGACCCCACGTGGGGTGCGTTGACCCGTGATGTACATACATTTATTTATAGCACAAGGCACATATGATTTGTCAAAGTAAGTGACATCATAGTTCATATAAAGAGCATATAGTACATATGCTTTATCAAGGAGGTGACCTGGTGGTCTAGGGGTAAGGTGTCGGACCTCCGTGCTGGGGTCCGGGGTTCAATTCTCGGTCCCGGGACAGATTTATCTGATTGCCAAACCTCCACCGTGGTTCGGATTCCACGTTAAACTTTAGGTCCTCCATTTCATCTCTCAATCACCCTACCATTACACATTAGCGTAAGTGCGTACAACCCGAACGGGTAGTAAGACGCGGTGCTAATAATAATAATAATAATAATAATAATAATAATAATAATAATTTTATCAAGGAGTGAAATCTCAACGAATGGTTTGATTTCAGGGAAGAAAATTTACTTGTCTCATGAAAAGAACCCCAAGAAAATTCCTTGGGGGGCTCATGGGGCAGATTACGTTGTGGAGGCCACTGGGGTGTTCCGCAGTGTGGAAAAGTGCCAGGTTGGTTAACATAAACTAATAAATAAAACCCTATAGGGAGAGCTGCAAAGAGATGGGTCCCCAATCTTATTAGCTTATTAAAAATATAAAATATTGTAAATTAACATAAATAAACTTGACATCCTGAATCTATTAAATATAGAAAAAATATATGCTTGAGCTTCTTCCTCTGATTGCTGCAGTACTTTGTGGATTTTATATGAACTTGAAAGTTTATGGAATGCCATTAATCGACCCATAACTAGAAGCGGGAGACACTAATAAAAAATGAAGATTAATTTTCGGCATTTTAAAAAATATATTGTGTATTTATTTGTCTAAGGCAAGGTTTAAAGATAATTCGTCCGGACTCAAAACTACGCCTAGGGTATTCAGTGTATATAATATATTCTAAGCAGCCATTGCCATCTATTAATTGTATGATTGTTTTCCTATGGTTTGAATATGTTTATCACAAAACATGAAATACTAAGTATATAGGGACTACACAATTCATATCTAAGGTAGGACAAATCCAACTAAGTTAACACAAGATGAATGAACTTAGTCGGGAATAGTGAAGAAAGTATTCAAATTAAGCGCTTCTTGGAATATAGAGATATAATTCCAATATTATTGTATATAGTACCATTTTATATTAATCTATAGGTTTATACCCTTTATCTACAAAAAATAACCGTATTTATAAAAGGGTATTAACGTTACTTTCGGCTTTCCTGTAAAATATTCATCTTAAGACTTATCTTGATATTTACATTAAATCCGGTGACCTGGTGGTCTAGGGGTAAGGTGTCAGACTTCCGTGCTGGCGGCCGGGGTTCAATCCTCGGTCCCGGCACAGATTTATCTGATTACCAAACCCTTCCTTCACCTTTGACAAGACATCTTGTGAATGTGGGGAATGCCAGGCCTCCACCGTGGTTCGGATTCCACGTTAAACTGTAGGTCCTTCATTTCATCTCACAATCACCCTACCATTATACACTAGCGTAAGTGAGTATAGCCCGAACGGGTAGTAAGACGCGGCGCTAATAATAATAATAATAATAATAATAATAATAATAATACATTAAATCAGCAATAATATTTAATTATTCTTGAAGTAGTTGACTGAGCCCTGGTTGCTATGTCTTGAAGGGCCACATCACTGGGGGTGCCAAGAAGGTGGTGATCACGGCGCCAAGTGAAGACGCCCCTATGTTCGTTTGCGGCGTCAACGAGAAAGATTACAAGAGCAGCATGAACATAGTATCCAATGCGTCTTGCACCACCAACGCTCTTGCACCGATAGCCAAGGTCATCCACGATAATTTCCAAATCGTTGAGGGTCTGATGACGACCATCCACTCCGTCACCGCCACCCAGAAAACCGTGGATAGTCCATCGGGAAAGGTGGGCAAATATACCTATATTTTGCTTCATTGACTCGGTAGGTAGGCTTGGCTCAAGATCGAGAATTAGAAATTAACATATACCTAAAAATGAGTGCTAGTTAATAGAATACACGCTATGTCAGTTCATAATAGTTTGTTTACGAGATCTGTGCTGTGTGGAGGTTACTTTAGATGGTGTTAAATATTACCATATTTTATTATTTATAGTATTTTAAAAAGCTATTATTTCAACCCTTCAGCTATTTGTTGGAGACATCAAAACATTCGAAATGTCTTCATAATATGCATGATGTGTTTACGTTGTCATCTTTTTCAATAAAATAAATCCCCTAATCTAGTTTTGGGACCCCCAAAATACACCCAATTTTACAAATAACTAAACAGGTTGCATGACACACTAAGCGCCTCGTGCATTGTCTATGTTTACGTTGATCTTAAACTTGAACCTCAAATATGTAAAGTAGTCTATACGTAAAACCTCAAATATTAGTGTATAATAAATGAAGTGGGAGCTTACTTGTACAGTTGATAACATTTTAGTAGGTATTTTAAAGAACCCTACTTTTTAAGGCTCAAACTCAACGAATTCGTCTTTAGATAAATAAAGTAAACTTTTTTACACAATCGATTATTTCGGATGACATGAATAAAATATAATTCCCACAGGTAAAAACAATATTGTCCCTGTGTAAGAAAGAATTGTGTATGGTTTATTGCTTTGGGTGTTGTCTCTATAGGAATACCTAATACTCTGTGTTGTGTATAATAAATGAACATTCTCTTAACTAGGCCTGTAACAGCAAACACGGGTTTAGTAACTATTCTACTTTAAGATTTATGAAGCCACTTCTCTGATGACGTCACCAAAGCGTCTTACGCAACGTCTTTGTTAGTTCCGGTCTATATCTCGAGTGGCGAGCATGTGCTCTTTGTTCTTTAATTGTTTATTATTCTTTCATAAATAAAACTAACACTCTGTTATCAAACTTTTTACCTATCCATTAAAAGTTTTGGAAAAATAAGTTGTATAGTGTATCCAGACTCTTTGCCTCATATTAGTACTAGTTCGTGGTTTCTAAACTCTCCCCTTCCCCCCTCTCTAACACTCTTTTACAAGTTCATCTTAGTCAAACAACATAACATGTATAGAGCCGCTTCCATTGAATCTTGCCTCTACACTACATCATCCTCAAATAACCTGTAAGCTGTTCAAATGACTTAATCCACTTTTTCTCTTCCAAAGGTTCAGTGGATCTTTATGAAACAAAACTCTTCGATATATTGCTTTATCTTCTTCGCTACCCCCACGAGTCTGTAGCTTCTACCCCCCCTCCCCCCTTGTCCGCGTCCTCGTGAACTGGTCCTACTTGCCACGGTATTCAGACATAGCCGTTCACTAACCTACACTAGTTTTACTAGACATTTAGGACACACTCTCCCTCATTCCTCTGTGTTAATGATAATCTCAATATGGAAATTGGAGAGTTGGCGGTCTAGGGGTAAGGTGTTAGACTTCTGTGCTGGCGGCCGGGGTTTAATCCTCGGTCCCGGCACAGATTTATCTGATTACCAAACCCTTCCTTCATCTCTGACAAGACATCTTGTGAATGTGAGGAATGCCAGGTCTTCACCATGGTTCGGATTCCACGTTAAACTGTAGGTCCTTCATTTCATCTCACGATCACCCTACCATTACACATTAGCGTAAGTGCGTATAACCCGAACGGGTAGTAAGACGCGGTGCTCATAATAATAATAATAATAATAATAATAATAATAATAAACATGGAAATTGAGAAGAAAGCTGCTTCCTACAAAGAAGTGGCCACAGATCTTTGTTATTTTAACCACATAAAGTCACGATGAGCTGAAATCGAGGCCTGATGAGTTGGTCAAACGATACAGTAAGAATCCGCAGTGAGCTTGGAATAATTCGTATTACAACTCTCTTCTTTTCTCAAAGGACTTCAGATTGAAGGTGGTGATTCCTTATCCACTGCACAGGATATTTTGTGACAGTTAACTTACATCAAAGAAATGGTATTTCTGTCTACCATGACACAAGTAGGATTAAACTCGTTGATGGTGGTTTCAGAACATGACCTTATGAACAACATTTCATTTGATGGACTTATTAGTATTTTTGCTAATAGGAAGGCGAGAAAGAAATTTCTTTCAGAGCGAGTTGACCTTTAGACCTATTATGTATTATTTTATTTGTGTATTGTGTAAACTGTAAATCGTGTTATTTATTTGTTTAAACTTTGTATGGACCTGCCATTTTTGCAGCTATAAAGAGGATTTTATTTTTGCTAACTTAATTGGATTGACTGTTTGCATTTAATATAGTACTGTCATTTAATTTGTTGATCAATATTACACAAAACAAGATAAATTCTTACGTAACATAAGTATGCATTCATATACTATAACAATTTAGTGCTAAAATTGGAACACTTCTGTACAAAAGGGTCTCTTAGATATTAATTTTTTTGGGACTGAGCCTCACATTTCCTTAAAAAAAAAACAAAAAAAAACAGGCCCTGCCCTGTCCCCTGAATTGATAACAACCATTTAAGCGGCCAGTAACGTGAACAGGAGGAAAAGAGTATGAGCCAAATGCAGTGTACAAGTTTTAAAATAATTTTACAACTGTAATTTAAAATAAAAACAAGCAGAAATATATGATTCAATAAATGAAAATAGAAATATTTTTTACCCGCCTCGGTGGCGTAGTTGGCTAACGCGCTAGTCGTGTTGAGCTCGAATGCTGAGGACGGGGAGATCGAGGTTCGAATCTCGGTCGGGTGAACTGGGGTTGGTTTTTCCTAAATGGTTTTCCACTCTCCCTCCACGCAAATGCGGGTTCACTTCCTCTAATTCAACCTTCCCAATTCCAAATACATTAGCGTAATTAGTACTTAAAGCGTATAACCCGAATGGGTAGTAAGACGCGGTGCTAAATAATAAAAAAAGAAATATTTTTAATCGGGTAAAATATTTTACTAACAAGCCACTAAAAATGTGTTTAGTAGCAAATTGTTTGTGTTATAGTAGGGTGATTATTACAAAACGTTAAAGACGAATGAGTCTGTCTGGATTATAGAGTTATAGTTAAAGTGTGTTTGTCTGCCGGTAGCTGTGGCGTGACGGCCGTGGAGCCTTCCAGAACATCATACCCGCCAGCACGGGTGCAGCCAAGGCTGTGGCCATGGTTATCCCCAGTCTGTATGGCAAACTGACCGGTATGGCCTTCCGCGTACCCGTGGCCAACGTCTCAGTGGTGGACCTTTCTGTCAGGTGACACTCCAATGGTTTCCTCTATCCGTTTCAAAATAATACACTTTTCACCCCCCCTACCCCCTTACCACCATGATGTCATGCACCGGATTATATATGAAACTATTAAGAGGTTTGTTACTGGTAATTTTTCTTGCAAAATGTTTAGTTGGTAGTCTCGTCATCAACAAAAAGTCTCTGAAAATTTGACCAGCTCTTCAACCCATTTTGGGCAAAAATAGGCCAATTCATAGAGATTGAACATTATGACGGAATTGTTGTTTTCTTTTCGTAGTCAATAGCTGGGTTCGGCTCTATTTTAAATTTAAATCTGTTAACTATGCAGCAGTAATACATATATCTTTTTTTAAAGGGGCTAAGTAAGTGTATAAATAGAAAACTGGATCAACATGAGGCGTTTTGCCACTCAAACAAAGACAGAATAAGGCCTGCAAATTGTTAAAAAATAATTTACCTTTTAACAGCAACTGTAGCGATACTTTTGTTACATATATACCCTAACTAGGGGAATGTAAACTAAGACAAGGTGGCATGATGTTAAATAGATTGAACAATTTAGACAGCAAATAGATTTATTATAACAGAATTAAATATTAAGTTTACAACATGAATACATGAACACTAGATTTAAGTTTGTTCAAATCAAATAGAAAAAGGTGAATGTCTTGCTGTAATAATAAAAGTTGGGCTTGTGCCAGGCTACAGTCAGTTTTTTCTAGAAGAGAAAGCATTAAGGCAATTATTAATGAAAATTAATAAAAATCGTATACATCTAGGATTTAGACACATTTATAATTTAATCACTCTTGCTCGATTGGAACTATAGCGTAAGAACTTAAGAGGCATTGGATCTTAAGAAGCAATAAAAAGGTATGTTTATTACATTGTTTAATGGCTAAAAACAGGTGTCAACAAAAATAGTACTATGGCTGGTCTCTTTCCCTATTGGTACTGCCGAAGCATTCAATAGTACAAACATATAGTGACTCACTCTCTCAGGGGTGCAACATTAATACGAATTATGCCTAATAGCCATACAGATACTGTAGGCGTCCAAAGTGGGAAAAGAGAAAAACTGTATTATCTGAGCGGACCCCACTATGAATCAAGCGGAGTTCCGCGGTTTACACACCCAAGCTAATACCACACGCGAAGCGTGACTACCTGCCCAACTCAACATAGAACTAACTAAAACCCAAACAAGGATTTAAACAAGGACGAACAGCCTGGTTGAAGCCATACTAAATATTAACAAATGCACATGACGTCCACGGCGTCATGAGAAACATTGACCAGTCTTATGGAACTTGTTGGACCAGCAGGATTTAGAATTAAATCTTTCTTACATCTAGAGCAGAAGGCTCATATTTTGAAACTGTACAAGAGAACCATAACCGCTAAGACTAATATATCGAGTCAGAAGGACTTGCTACATATATGAGTCATTTTGACTGTGTCCCCTTAGTCACAAGGTCACTTTATACAACAAATTAAATAAACATCATAATTTAGAAGTCTAATAGACTTAAGATGGTTTTACAGTCAATTTGACTGAATATGAAATTTATACAAAATAAAAGTCGCTTTCGACTATTAAGATCATAAACACAACATAAAAGTTATCAATCAGAATGTCTTGACAGACATTGTCTAGTTTTACAAAGACTTGACTAAGTCAAATAGACTTGAAAACGACGACAGGATACTTATGTAATTGCAGAACATCCTACTGGACGGCGCGGTGGTGGATCCCACGCCCAATACAGCATGGTTCCGTCGTTTGAGCGAGTTATCAAGGGTCCCTTCTTAGGATCTACGTTGTGATAGATTGTCATACCATGAAACTGAGGAACAGCCTTTTTATACCCTCAAATCTGACTTGAACGGAACTAAACAAAATAGGTGATAAACCCAGAATCAGAGAGAGAGAGACGGATGAAAGCAAGGTGAAAGGGAAACAAAGGAGGGAGAACAGCTTGCGGGGTGAGGGGAAAGTAAGGTTCGTTGAAACGCCGCGTGGCAATTCTGAGCACAGAGGGTCGCTGGGTCGAGTTCATTCTACACTTCTTTGCGCATCAGAAGTAGAAGAGAAAGCACGTGTTAAAGTCGCAATGATGTTGTTCTTGAATGTTTTCTCCCAACAGGACGGCGAGGGAATCCAAGAACATCTTAATACGGTGAGTATATATTGAAGTGTATTATAACTAAATATGTCAGTTTAATTCTCTTCTTTGAATCTGCTACAGTTTTTATCGAAATTTAACGTATCTTGAAAACCACGTGTTTCACCCTCGGGAAAATAATGATTATATATCTGACTTTATCCAGTCACGAAAAATAAATCTTGAGGCAGATGACTATGTTGATATTATTTCTTTATTTCGTTTCTGTTGTCATAAATTATCAAATTTTTAATATTTAATTGTAGATGTCTAATCACTCTAACTGACATGCTACACTTTACAGCATATTATTGTAAACAAATCATTTCAGTTAATATTGATACTTTGTTTTTAGTCGATAGGATGTTCCATTTAAACCATAATTTCGGATAGATGGGATCTCTAATTTTTAAGAATAAATCTACAATATCTTGACTAACTCAAGGATTTTAAAAAGTGTAAATATTATTATTTATTGTATGTATCCTACTTTAGACAAAATGGAACATTTAATTACAAACTATGTCTCAAAACTACATAATATCAAGCTGTCCAATTTAAATATTTTAAGTTTTAATAAATAGCATAAAAATCCGATTAGCAAAAAATATGAAAAACAATGGACATGGACATCCATTAAATTGTTCTTGTAATCATTTTCTTTCAAGGTCGTAGGACAATGTTTGTACAAAAGTTATGTGCAAGGGAGGATGATCAAAATTGCATTCGTCCGGACTCAAAATTAAGCTTAGGGCGGCCTTGTGACAAAACACGTTATGAACTATTAGTATTCTGGTAAGAATAACAGTAAGCGACAATCGAAAACGTTAGTAAAACTACTTTCATACATTCATAGCTCAAGTAAGGTGATTTACGTCTTTATCTTTTGATATATATTTTTAATACCTACAAAATTATATTATTAATCAAGTAAAATGCTATAAATGTTGACCCCCAAAAAATATGTATTTTCTAAAACTGTTCTTCCTATCGGAACAGGGAATAACTATTCCACACACATAATTTTGTACACGGAATAGATGGAATGTGGGACAAGCGTTCTTACATTTCATTTAAATTGATCACAAATATTCAGTATTCTCTTTAAATACGTTCATTTAAAAACAACACTCGTGCTAGTGAATAACAATTATTATACTTCACGAAAACTTTATGTGGGGGAGGATAAACTTACTAATTTTTAATCGTTTATACTTAAGAACCCTTCTATGTGAATGTTTTGTGTCGCGCGGCACACGGTGGCAAAATATGCCGTCGTGTCCTAGAGAACGCCAGAGACCAAAGTCGCGTGACCTATTCAAAGTGTATGGCATCTTATGGGTCCATGTATGTAAACGTGCCACTTGCCTGCCGTCCGTTGTGTAGACATCCATGCAGCCCCCCCCCCCTTCCCCCTTAGAAGACAAGATTGGTCGAGTTGATTGGACGGTTATAAGTGATATTATTGGGTCAGTTGAATAATTGATTTTTTTTTGTTTATATAAAAAAATATTAGTTTTGATACTGAATGTTTTATAGACGAGAAAAGAAAAAAGAAACTAATTTGGGATTCATCATCAAAGGTGTACAAAAACAAATATATAAAGAATAATAATAATAATATTTAGCACCACGTCTTACTACCCGTTCGGGTTATACGCTTTAATGTACTAATTACTCTAATGGATTAGGAATTGGGAAGGTTGAATTAGAGGAAGTGAACCCGCATTTGCGTGGAGGGAGAGGGGAAAAATCATTTAGGATAAACCACCCCCAGTTCACCCGACCGAGATTCGAACCTCGATCTCCCCGTCCTCAGTACTCGAGCTCAACACGACAAGCGCATTAGCCAACTACGCCACCGAGGCGGGTTATATCAATAAAAGTCAATAGATAAGAAGTGTGTAGTGTGTTTTACCATTCGAAAATATTTTTTTAAATAGTGTTCATTTTTGTAGAGGTTACGAAATACCACATCTTCAAATCTTGCAAAGTTGATGGGATGGATATCCCTTTTTCTTTTCCATCTTTTGAACGTAATGTGACGATACGCAAAATAGATTACCCACGGATCCATCTTACACTATCCTACACAGAGGCAATGACAGCAATGATACGATTTTTTTCTCCCCCACTACTCTTATTTTTAACGGGCAACAAATGCCGTGTGCATAAAATTAATCTGCAAAACGTGACGGATTTTCCCATCTTGTGTCGCGTGACACAAAACGCGTGCATAAAACCTGCTTAAGCGTTATTTGTACACTCCGTTTAAAAAAAGTCTTAGCTTAAAGAATTACACTATGACCTTATTTTAACCACACCATAGTAGAATAATGCAAAGTACGCCTACTATTTACAGTTTATATGAAAAGTACATTCCCATTAAAAATGAAATATACAATAGTTTGTATTCGTCCAAAGTGTATCGCTGTCACGCATTAACACAAAGCTTCTGGACATGACGTGCATATTTAGTTCAACTTCATTCATTTGAATCTCGTCTATAAATACATTAGGCTTTATTAATTTGTTTTAGTAAATTAAATACGATTTGTTTTTGGCTTACTTTTTTGGATCTTGATGACACAATAGAAAATAATATATTATTTATCATGGAAAAATAACATGCTCCTATTAGCATGCTATACACAAATATTAAAGTAAATAAAATATATATAAATTGGCTAATGAGTAAAAACATTTCAAGCATGTCATTGTTTGCAATGCAAAACTCTGAGTAAGCATCCCCAGTTACAGAACTGTAAATGTATTTAACAAATTAATTGGTGCCCTATATTTTAGGAACTATCCAATTTGTAGCTTTTGTGGTATTCTTTCCTTAAAACAATTCTCTATCCACCTTTATTCCTTAGCCTTTGTTTGATCTCGTGCAGGCTGGGTAAGCCGGCAACTTACGACGACATCAAGGCCAAAGTTAAGGAGGCGGCAGAGGGTGACATGAAGGGAATACTCGGCTACACGGAAGAGGAAGTAGTTTCTTCCGACTTCAATGGTGATCCTCGCTCTTCCATCTTTGACTCTAAGGCAGGCATTCCTCTAAACGATTCCTTCGTCAAACTTATCAATTGGTGAGTGGATGATACACTATATACATCATATAAACGATGATAAATTAGTCTAATTGAAGCTAGTTAGCAATGCTTCTAAATTGTATTTATGTTGAACGTCACCTTTACATGAGCAAAGGTGACCTGGCGGTCTAGGGGTAAAGTGTCAGACTTCTATGCTGGCGGCCGGGGTTCAATCCTCGGTCCCGGCACAGATTTATCTGATTACCAAACCCTTCCTTCACCTCTGACAAGACATCTTGTGAATGTGGGGAATGCCAGGCCTCCACCGTGGTTCGGATTCCACGTTAAACTGTAGGTCCTTCATTTCATCTCACAATCACCCTACCATTACACATTAGCGTAAGTGCGTATAACCCGAACGGGTAGTAAGACGCGGTGCTAATAATAATAATAATAATACATGAGCAAAAATCCTTAGTATAGTAATACATTACATGACGAAGGTAAAGTTCAATAAATACGAGTAATAGGCATTTTATTCCCTAACCCTAGTAACAATCGCCGTCGAGCTTTCACTTCCCACCAATTTCTTACAATCTCCAATATCTTAACGCCTACCAATCAGCCAATGAAGGAGCGCCATTTGAGCCTACGGCCCGGTGCCTACGAGTGACGTGCGTCATCTTTGCAGTCGCGTCCTGTGGCTCTTTGTCACGACGCAGTGCACACCAGAGACTTGTGTCTATTTGGTTGCAACTCTCAGCCTCAGGGGATGGCCATACTGGGCGAGCGACGAAAATATAAAGTAGAACACATTGGTTGTGGTGAGAGGTGGCCAGACTGGGCGAGCGACGAAACTATAAAGTAGAACACATTGGTTGTGGTGAGAGGTGGCCAGACTGGAGCGACCGAGCGCACGCAATTGAAAGATAGAACTGGTTCTAATTTTCAAGCGTGCGCACTCTAGCCGGTACAGTCTAGTTTACAAGTAATAGGCAATAGTATCGTATGTTGGTTCATTGAGTGCCAGGAAAACTTCTTAATTTGACATGATATTTGATTTTTTTCTATCGAATTCACCAAACTACTTTAGCATTATGGCTTCCATTTCATCAGTATTTGGATATAGCGTCTTGCATAACTCCATCCATGCTGTTTTTTTTTTAAAAAAATCATCTGTCGTGGTATTCTTCTAGGGACGACTTCCAAATGACAGGTCTACCCCACACCTTATTGATAAAAAGTTGTGTGTCTATTTCGTCCTCCATTCTGACTGTACACTGATTACCGTCACGATGACGCACGCGGTTTGTGTGCATTGCTCTATGTCTCCACAGGTACTGACAGAACGCTGAGTGATAGCGTTTTTCAGAAACCCGCGTAACTAGATTTGACGCAACAATGGCGCCAACTTGACGTCAGACCTCGCGTCTCGTCGTGTGAACTCCATCATTCAAATAAAAGTAATGCTGAAAGGCAGCGTCATATGACGCACGTCGCTCGTGGGTACCATGTAGCCAATGGTGGCTCGGCCCTCTTCTCCTCGACCCAAATCCTCCTCCTGAGTCGGAAAAAACCTCGGAAGCGTAATAACTTCACTGATTAAAACCTTCTGGAGCTCGTTGTGAGAACAAAAATCTTTTGGGAGAGATATATCACCCAATTTTATAGGAAGGGCTTGTGAAAAATATAACGTAATATTCACGTTCGGCGTAGATAGCATATTTCGTATAAATCAATGTCACCGGATAACTTATATTAAAAGAGACAACTATAAATCACAAAGCTCGAGAAATGAATGCGTGAAGTATAGCTAGAAAATAGCAGCGTAACTGCCTACGATATTGATGAAAATTTGACAGCCATGATGTCAACAAACTAAAGTATTTTTATAGTCCACTCTGGCCCCTTTCCTCTCCAATTATAGCAAACATTGTTATGATTAGTCAGCATTTCCCTTTAATGTTTCCAGTTCGTTATCATATTCGCTAAGCCAGTGCTTTGAAGCACGTGCGTCCAAGAAAGTTATATAAATCAAAACAAACATCCCAACATTGCTCATGGTTATGACAGTAAGATCTTCCACTTCCGCTCTATCCCACATATATATTGTTATATAAAACTGTATTGACATGTTACGTTAGCTCTGTTTCTTCCATTTCAACCCCATGAAAAAAATAGCTTTCAACTCACTTGAAATGTTGGTGAGTGAATTTATTATCAAGCCTCGAAGGTTTCAGACTCAACAACTGATGCTTTCATTGTTTATTTCAGGTACGACAACGAGTACGGGTACTCCATGAGAGTGGTGGATCTGATCAAACACATGGCCAAGAGCTAGTTGTTAGTCGTCCAGTTTCTCTTATTCAGTGAAATTAAAGTGCTTACTTAACATTAACTCGAGAATCTACTTTAGGCTCTAAATGTATGTCAAAATTCAGCCAAGTAATTTGTTTGAGATAAAATATAATGTATTGATGTTAGTCTAAAAGTTTTTTTAATGAGTCTGGCGTTAATGCATGTTTAGAAACGAGTTTGAATAGAGGTCAGTTGGAACAATACTGTAATGTAGAATTCAAACGTAATAGTATTGTTAATTCTAACTCTAATGTTCATGTAATTTTTATTTCAACTTAAGTAACATTAATTGTAGGCATTATATTAATAAACTGAAGAGTTTGTCTGCCTGTCATGAGCGTTACACGATATCCGCCGCAGGCTGAGGGCTGAAATGTTAAAAATGAGTACCTCCTGTGCACGAGCCTGTGAACCTAAAAGCTGAAATTAAAAAAAAAAAAATTAGATTTTATAAATTTAACAAAAACTGTATCGGAAGAGATTAAAATGAAGATTTTTTTCTGATTGCTTAGAGAAAGCTAAAGCGTTGCTCGGGGTAATCAAGCAATTCACTTGTTCTAGATAATGTATATAGACTTCGCTTACCCTGAAAGGTACCGCAGCAATATTAACTTGACGGATTACATTATGACCCTATCTTGTAAGCCAGGTTCCAAAAATGTTCTCCACGAATAGATTGGAAAGAAAAATATATAAAATGAAATTAAAAGATCTCCAAATTGTGGATTTGTGGGCCAGGAACTGTTTATAGTTAAGTATTGGGTAGAAACTATTTAGCACCGGCATCGTGCTGTGTAGATAGGAAGTATAACAGAGTCAAAGTGCATGTTGTATGTCACCTCAGTCACCCTTTCCCGTCCACACCTTTTCGAAACCACGCAAAACATCTGGAACATCAGCAAAGTACACATACTGAAAGCATCGAGACCAAACAGAGAGACTCGATGGCGTCAGCTAACACCTACGCTGTGAGAACTTCGCCGTGCTTTTAGATACAATTGTTAACTTCGACACCTTTCCAGAATTATCCGGGAAGTTTACATCGTATATTACAAACTTGTGTTTCTTCACACATCCAGTCAATTGTAGTTCGGTCAACATTCAGTTGAGAGTCGAAACGAATCAAGTTGCATTACAGTGTTATTTTTTATGGGTGATTTTAGTGCGTGCTTTTCAATTTAAATAATTTTGTTAACATTTACGTTAATATAACTTTTCGGATCTTCCGTCTTGAGGACGAAACACTTGCCCGTTGCCGGTTCTTTGGAGCGCCTACGTATTGATTCAGAAAATATCTTCGATTTTCTTTCAATGGATCGCTGACTGAAATGTAGATCCTTAAAAGAAACTCTCAAAACCTCCGTCACAATCCAGCAGCTTTGGAAACATTAACAGCTAACAGGTATGTCCAAACATTATGTTAGATGCAAATTTTGTTTAACGTTGAACAACGTTTATCTGTGAAGGTCTGCTAGAATGAGAGCGTGTGTCATTAAAACATTTAACAGCTGTTAACGCTAATAAATCAGGACCTACAGTAGGGTGTATAAACCTAGATGTAGATTAAAGAGTAAATAAAGTCCTTTCAATCCATGTTTTTATTTTATTGTACCTGGCATATTGTCCATATTGTTGCAATTTTAACAAAAACTAATTTCAATTCACGTTAATAGTGTTATATTTTTGGCCCGTTAATTGGTAATAACTTTGAATTGGTAGCCAATGTGACATCACTATGCGATAATATAAGATGGCCACTCACAATTAACAACCATTGTGAGAGTACATGAGAGAAACATTTGTATCAGCAAACGTTACTCAATGTTAACTTGGGAATTTGTTTTATTATTTACCTGACCCTTATTATTATTATTTACCCAGCTGATCAGAATATTATTTTTCAAATTGTAGTGTGGAAAAAGATGGAGCAGTTGCTAATGCTAGAATTGTTGGACAGATTAAAGGTTTTTGGACGAATCAGCAACAGCACCAGCTGTCACTGATTTGTGTTAAACACACTGATCATCACTAGTTCTTCGGAGACTAATGCCACAGGAAGAAGATAAGTAAAAAGGAAATAGCATTATTCCTAGTTGGATATTGGATTTGTTGAGACCAATGACAACCAACCAGAGTGCGTAATTTGCAGCAAAGTGTTGTCAAACACTGCGATGTTTACAGCAAAAATGCGCCGTCATTTTAAGGGAGTCCATCCAGAATGGATGAATAAACCGAAGGAAGGAGCAAGGGTAATAATGAGCGTGAAAAAATCGTCGTCCTGCCCAACGATAACCAATGTCTCATTTCAATTAGATACGTTTATGGCAGGTTCAACGAACAGAACGTCGATAAAAATCTGCAGAAGTACTTGTTTTAATGTTCTAGTCTCTACATCTCTTTAAAGTTGTGAATTTAAACGATCCTTACTCACGAAATTGTCTGAAATTTTTTTTCCTGCTCATTCAGTGGCGTGTTCTAATAGAAAACAATATCGGGACATATGCGTTCTAAATGTCGTTGCTGTCATTCGAATATCTTTGTAATATAGACATTTTCAGCATAGCCGTCAAACACTTCCATCACTCTGTGGCATGGGCGTAGGGAGAAGGGATGTTGATGGGGCTTAGACCACCCTCCTCCACTCCGAAAATTTCAAAAGTTTTTTAGTTGAAGCTTAATGATGCCCTTTTATCAAACTTCAAATAACTTTCAGAGGCATTCACTTTTTAAAAAATTTCCAGAGAAGGACAACTCTAAACATAATCTAGAGGAATTTGATTTTCAAAAAATGTCCAGGTGAATATGACTCCAAACGGCTTGTAGAGGCATCCGAGTTTTAAAAGAGATACCCGTATTTCTTTGATCGCGCCATATCTAAATCACGTATTAAAAACACACTTCATAAGATAACTACCTGTACAGATATCTTGAACTAGCTCTATCCAATGCATCTCACCACACCCTTTCCTTATATTGAACTAGTTCTATCGAGTGCATTTTATTACACCCTCTCCCTCTCTTGAGCTAGTTCTATCAAGTCCACCTCATTACACCCTAACCTATCTTGAGCTAGTTTTATCCAGTTCACCTCATTACAAACTGTACCTATCTTGAGCTAGTTCTATTCAGTCCACCGCATTACACCTTATAGCTTTCAGATACAATCTAATGCTATCCTTCTATCTGTACCTAGGTTTCTCTTCTGATCTCTTCTCACTTGGTTTGCAATTCATTTAATTTACAGAATACAAACAATACCCCAGAATGGTTTAGCTTGGAGATTGAATATATTCTAATAATCAATACTTGATAGAGGCCTCATTTGAAATTTCATGTGATACCTCACATTTTGGTGGGCTATATTGTAAGGATTTTAATTCTGTCAGTTTATATTTATTTTTATTTAGTATTAATTTATTCTTAAGTGGTGTTTATTTATTTTGAGGTGACTAGCAGGCCATGTGGCCAGATGTAATACTACGTTTAATCATTTCTAGCTATATTCATTTTTAAACTTATTGTTTTCAACGGATATTGCATTGTGTCGAAGAAAACATCAGATAATAACAACTATACTTTTATCAGAACAAGAAATATATTTATTTACCGGGTTTTTATCCAAATATTCCATCCATATTTTAAAACAATACTGATAAGGTGTAATTTTATTTTTAACGTCTTCTGCGAGAATCATAATGGCCGTGCTACACGAGAAATAAAGAAATTGACTGAATCAGAGGAGAAAGGTGGGGGAATGTGACGACGCAGATACGTCATCCAATCTCGAACTTTTTAATTTTAAAAGACCCGCGAATAAAAAGAAGAAATTAGGTTTTATTTACAAATAATGACCATATGTCAAACTGTCAGATATCAAACTGCATTCATTTAGTTAAATATTCAAATGTTATCAAGCTTCTTAGTTATTATTTCTTTCCCCCAGATATTCCTTGTTTATGCATTAATTTCACATATTTATAGAGATATATTTCAAATCTAAAACTTAAATCCGCGAGATTTTTGGGACCTCTACGAGAAAAGCCGAGAGCGGGGAATTAGAAGAAAGAAGCGGGACTGGCGTCTTGGAGCTAAAGAGAAGATGACACACATTATCTTGAGTGCAACAAAAACTGAAATTTTAACAGTTATTTTTTAGAATAATATTTCAAGTGTTCATCAAAATGACTACCATAGACGCGATGACAACTTTAGAGCACTGGTAGACCTCTGCAATGACGATTCTTAGACTTTTAGTGAGTTTTGGACCAACTCACAGTTTCAACGACGACCTCCCAGAACATCTTTTGAGGTGATATCAACAATTTTTGTTTTTAAGTTTTAATATCTACACAGCTTAGACCTCACTAAGCAGACGCTATACTCTTATGAACCTTTTACACAACAGTCTCAAGACTTCATGATATCTTCTTCTAAAATTTCTCTTTCCCCCTCAAGCTAACATTTTTTTAACAATGTCTCTGGGAAGAATAATTTGGCCAGAGTCATTTCTTCGGCATGAAAGCAATGTCTTATGTTTTTTTTATTCATTTATTTTAACTGGTAACATCATAAAGGACGTCTATTAATTACAGTGTCTCAATAAATTATAATAATTTTATTATTATTTCAATAATTATCTACAAAGAATGGACCTAATAATTTTTATACTAATACATCAACATACTAAACTGTTAATTGAATTATGAATTGTATTTTAGCTTTATAATTTAGCAGACGTCTGTTAGTCAGGGTAAAATTTTAGATTTGACCATTATTTATTAAAGTAAAACTAATCTTTCTTTTTTAAAAGTCAAATCCGTTGTTAATTATTTTATTTATATTATTATCATCATCATTCAATGTAATCCACCTTGTTACTATTGTTATAGAAAACACATATTTAGCGATGTTCAACTCAACTCCCTGTGGGTCTAGCGTTGTATCCCCACCGGCAACGCTCCAACAAGCCACCACAGTGAGCGAGTCCCAATGTTACAAACATCTAAACGATCCAAAAAGATGGCTACATAATAACGGCTGTTTATCTTTAACTAACACGGGCAATTATATATATATATATGCATGTTTAAAAAAAATTAGCATAGTAAACAAACACCTAAACGATCCAAAAAGATGGCTACATAATATCGGTAGAATAAACCCTAGACTCTATATTCTTAAGAAGACCATCCTCGGATCAAGAAGATCAAGACCATCGCTCCCAGGTATTCTCAGATCTCCAGTAAACGACACCCCTAAAAGGTAGGCTCTACATAATACAACTTTTTTTTTCTAAATCAACATTTAACTCCCGTCTCTGTTTTAGTATACCTAAAACTGGTCCTCCGAAATCAAATTACTTTTTTTGTTAGTCTTAACTACATTAAAGAGACAGATCACTCATACAAAAATATTGAGAAGTCAAAAGTGATGGTCATTTCAAAAAATGAAACGCACTGAAAACCAAAAGTGGAAACCAGGTGTTGGAAAACATAGAGCCATTCAAGTTCCTGGGAAATTTCTATGCCAACAAAGGATGTCTACTGTACTAAGGAAATCAGGTCGAGGGTCGTTATGACCAGGGAAGCTTTCGACTAGAAAAAGTTACTGCTGACCAGCAATTTGAGTTTGGAACTGAGGAAGAAAGTGGTGAAATGCTACAATCGGAGCAACGCGTTGCATAGAGCAGAAACTTGGACTATTAGAAAGATGAACATTAAATACTTGGAGATATTTTAATTCGGTGCTGGCAGTGGCGTTTATTCAGTGGAAGCAAAGGACGAAACGCTCCCCTCCAATTAAAAAGGGAACAAAGAAAATAAGAGGAAAATAATATTAACACCAAATATTATAATTATAAACCTCTCCAACAAAGATACCATTAATATTGGTTGAGATGGCAGCTCTTCTTCCTTAGAGCAAGCTATTCTTTTTCAGACTAACCAGCCAGGCAGCTGGTCTTGCTATTTATTGTCATTTGTTTATTTACAAGTCTGTCCTTCAGTGGGGAAAGGGAAGCAGCGTTTTCCTGGGCGAGTAATTGATTAGTTTACTTTCGTGATTGATAGATATATATAATTTTATTTATTATCAGGGTGTTGGGTTGGGTTGGTGGAGAATTATATAATTGACCTTACTATTTACTAACGATAATGGCGTGTAGAATAAATCCGAATTCAATGATATAATAATACTTGCAAAGCTATTAAAAGGAATGCTAAAGGTCAAACTTATTTGCAGGCCACAACCCAAGACAAACCATCTGCAATCCTAAATTTACCATTATTATTATTTGAATTCGAATTACAATTATTATTTTAATAAATATATAATTTAATGATTGAGTAATATTTCTAAGATCACCAATGATTTTGTTTTATTTTATTCGTATTTTGTGTCAACCCCTAACTTTATTTCCCTTAAAACCTTAAACTCTATTTTTTTTAAAAGAAAGGACCAGTATGAGCTTCCAATTAAACTATGGTCTATCAGATCACCTTTATTGTACCCCCACTTCTTCTCTTTAACCAGAATTGACCATACGTCGGTTGTAATATAAGTTTTTTCTTATTTTATAGGTATAAAACGGATCACAGGATTTTTGTTTTGTTTTCAGCCTTTAAAAGATTTCCCACTGGACCCAAGGATGGGCATTAATATATATGGACCTTGCTACAGGCAATCATGTTTGGTAAACTTATAATTTTTATTCCCTTCTCTCTATTTGGTACCTAGTAGTAGTCTTCTTTGACAACATGTTTCGGTATTATTTTTTGGTCTAAACCTAAATTGATAATAAATTATTTTAATATTGCTATTCGTAAGACTCGAGGTAATGATATTTAGTTATCAAGTTTGATATTACTATGCGTGAAATATTTTGTGCGTATTTATATTTTATTTTTCCTGAATATGCCAATAAATAGTTCAAATACACAATATGAACGAAAAATGGAGACAGTTTTATCCTAGTTTTTTTTTATTGAATACTAATTTGACACATATTTACAAATATAATATCGCTTTTAGCTTTAAATATCATAGCTTTTTGAGAAAAATAACATCACTTTTCCTCTAAAAATAACTTCTTCTGCATGTAAGCAGGAGTCACTCCAGTGGTTTTGTGTGGGGTGATTCTGTGACTAAAAAGAACACGCGCAAGACGTGTATGCCAATCTCATTTGACATGTTTTTAGGCCTTTTTTTTATAGTATCTACTAACCGTTCAGCCTGCCCATTACTTGAAGGGTAAAATGTTGGTGTTTTCACATGCACGACTCCATTTTTCTTCAAGAATGCAGCAAACTCAGCAGACACTAACTGTGTACCATTGTCGCTTACTAGTGTGTCTGGGATGCCGTGTCTAGCGGAAATCTCTCGAATGTTCTTGATAAGTGATCCAGCTGTAATTGATCTTATTGTGGTGGCTTCTATCAGTTTGGAATATGCATCCACTACCAGGAATAGTGTGTTTCCTTCCACTGGTCCGGCAAAGTCAACGTGAATTCTGGACCATTGTTTGCTGGGGTTTGGCCAAGGATGATTTGTAGCTTTGATTGGGTTTTAATTTCTTGGCAGGTATTGCAGCCTCGTACAGTTGCTTCTACTTGTATATGTTTGGCCACCACATTGAACTGCGTGCTGAATACTTTGTGTTTACGATTCTTAGGTGGGTGTTATGAAGCAGCTGTAGAGCTGCTGGTCTTAAGGAGGTTGGCATGACGACTCATGATTCTCTGATCACACATCTTCTCTAAGTGTTCAGTTCCTGGTGTAACGTCCAAAATGGTGTTAGGTCTGAGTCAGAATTACAATCTGGCCGCCCAATTTCAAAAAAATATTTTTACAGCATCACTTTCTGTTTCGCACACCACTTGTGATGAAGATATAGACCCTTCACCTGATCTATCCAGTAAGTAAACTCCCAATGGCTCTGGGTAAGCTTGTTTTTCAGTGGGTTCTAGTAGTCTGCTAAGAGCATCTGCATGCCCCACTTTCTTGCCCGGTCGATACTGCAGGTCTTAATCGTAGGCTGACAGGATTAATGACCATCTGAGCATGCAAGGTGAGACCACTGAAGGAATGGGTTTGTTAGCAGCTAAAAGTCCTAAAAGTGGTTAGTGATCTGTCACTGCTGTAAATGTGTGACAAAGGAGGTTTTTCCGAGACTTTGTCACTCCATGGACAAGAGATAATCCCTTTTTTTTTTGTCTATTTGTGAATATTTGCGCTCTGCTTTGGTGAGCGTCCTAGACCCAAATGCTATTGGCACCTCAGTTTCATTTTCCATTATGTGGGCTAGTACCGCTCCATTTCCATAAGGGTAACCCACCCACCTACCTGATATCCTAAAAAGGTTGTTGCTGGGACTCCAAACTAACATTTTGCTATCTTGGCTCGAAGGCTCACATCCTTGCGAACAAGTTGGCGATCATTATTTGGAAAACGCCTGGAGCTACGTTAATGCCGAACGGCAAGCGGTGCATCCAGTGGAGTCCTCTGATTGTGTTTACTGTTAAAACATCTGCAGATTCAACATCTTCTTTGAGCTGTGTATATGCTTGTTCTAAATATTTTTTTGAAAAAATTGTTCCTCCTGCCAGTTGTTCGAAAGCCTCTGAAGCTGTACAGTAAAGTTTGTTTTGATCCACCATACAGTGGCGTGTTTGATGTTTCCATGAACATCCCAAACACTGTCCCCGAAAGAAGTGTCGTGTTCTTCTCCCTCAGTTTTATTTGCCAGACCCTTCTCTGCTTGAGTACCCGCCTCGGTGGCGTAGATGGCTAACGCGCTTGTCGTGTTGAAGCTTGACTGCTGAGGACAAGGAGATCGAGGTTCGAATCTCGGTCGGGTGAACTGGGGGTGGTTTTTCCTAAATGGTTTTCCACTCTCCCTTCACGCAAATGCGAGTTCACTTCCTCTAATTCAACCTTCCCAAGTCCTAATCCATTAGAGTAATTAGTACTTAAAGCGTATAACCCAAAGGGGTAGTAAGACGTGGTGCCAAATATTATTATTCTCTGCTTGAGGGTGGATTTCCTACTTGCAGTTGTGACCCGTATTGGGTGGTGTTGACCGCCAAGACCAGGTACTTTCAAGTTTCCCAGTAATGAGAAGATATTCAAAAAGCTATAATTTTTTTTTTTCATGTTTGATATGGCACTTTACAATTTCTTTGTGGTATGGAAAATTCTAACTGGGAAAAAGGAATCATTCACCGAGTTCCGGTTGAATTTTGTAGAACAGATATTGGAACATGGAACATTACCACAATATCCCAGACCATCGTTTGGAACTCCCCTCTGCGTCTTCAGACCAAGCATTGGACACATTTTGTAATGAAGATTCCACCAACAGCTACAAAGGCAAATCCAACAAAGAGATGTTTTGTTTGCGCCCCAAAAAAAGTAAGGAGTGAAAACAGTGTGGCAGTGTGAAAAGTCTGAGATCCCACATGTTTTTGTAGTTACCATACAAAACTAAATTTTTGAATTAGTGGGCCCATTATGAAACAGTTTATTTCAACATTCAAACTTTTCTTTATTTTATAAATTCAAGTTTTTTTTTCTTTTTTATACACAAGCTATACATTTTATATAGTTGTGGTTTTTAAATTAGTAAATGTTATAAAGTGTTTACGGTACTTCTGTTCAACGCATCGGAAATTGAAATTTTTGAAAAAAACATCCAAAATAATGAGTATTTTTTTTTTTTTGTAATGGGTTTTTATTACATTATAATTTAAAATAAAAAATAGTAATTTTGAGAGAAAAAAAGCATCAATAAATTGGTCAGCTGGGTTAAATAAGCCAAAATTTACATTTAAATTTTATTTCAAACTTGCCAAAAAATATAAAGGAACCAATAAAGTAAATATGAATACTAAACTGTATAAGTTAAAATAGTATTAAAGAAAGAATTCTTCTAATTTTCCAGACCACAGTTGTTAGCTCTTTTAATTACCTAATTACAAAATGCTCATTTGGGTCCTTACTGCCAATGATGATATTTTCAATGGTTCTATTGAAAATAAGATTTGTTTGAATTTATGCATAAGGGTCGCGCACTTGCCTCGTAAATGGAGCGAATGCGACCCTTAATTTCCCACCCAATTGTAATTAATAACATATTAACTGGGAGTAGTGTATTTTCTACCAACTTTCTAAGTTTGCTATGCGTTTCGCCAATTTAAAAAATATAAAATTGCTTTAAAGTTGTGGTGCTTAGTACATAAAAATACAATAAACTTGTTGTGTCGTAGAAGGTGAAACATTCCAAACTGAATGAAAACTTACACTTTTTTTTATTAAGTTCGATACAATCAAATTAAATCAGGCTCCTAACCTTAGACGAATAATATTTCAAGTTAACTAGAACATTAAAATAATAAATATAACTACAAAAACTAATATTAACATAAAAGATCAAGCTTAAATAAAGTCAAGTTAAGCCTACTTTTACTTTCACTGCATGTTATATGTTGAGAAGGACACACTAAACTAATCTTCCTCTCCATCCTATAGATGGTTCTAGTAAAATATGTTGAGAAGGACACACTAAACTAATCTTCCTCTCCATCCTATAGATGGTTCTGGTAAAATACAAATTATGTCTTATGTTTCAATTTCTGAACAGTCATCAACTTCAGGGAGTATAAAAACTTATGTAGTTGGCACAGTTCTCACAAATTGGACAGATAGTATTCCCAAATTATTAAGTTTAGTTATCTCTCCTATGTAATGTTTCGGAACTTGACAAGAACCCAATCACCCACCTCTCATTTTGTCACGTTCTTTCCAAACTTCTTACCACCTTTTTGGTCCTTCATCTCTTTCCATAAGTTCCAATAATTCGTTCTCATCAAAGTCACTTTCATACAAACTGAAATCGCTGCTGTTGTTTGGATTAAAACTGGGTCTTTAGTTTGAAATTTTCTTCTTTTTTTTTACCCGTTTCATCTCTTTCTTCGTCTCCTGCTTTATTTCTTTCGTTTCCTTTTCTTAACTTTAATCTTTAAATTATTTCTTTACTGTTTAAAACTTCAGCTCCTTTTGCAACTCGTTTTCTTTTATTTCCGACGCTTGGGAGGTAATCTCTTTTTATGGGGGCCAATAATAGGTCTTCAAAGGATATCATATTGGCTATTGCTAATGTAGAAGGAACAGCTATCATTCGACCATGGAGCAATAACACCCTTAACCTGTATCATAGTCTCTGTCAGTGCAGTGTCTATTTCAGCTCATTAACACAATTCTGTCATTCAGATTAACCCTTTGTTGCCTAAACATCTAATTTTTTTTTAAAAATTCTTTTTTCCTCCACAGTTTAATCAAGTCATATTGACTTCAAAACAACACCTTATTTTTTTAAATAAATTCTACCTTAAAAAGTCATTTTTATAAAGTGATACTCTTTAAGTACCAACAGGCTGTAAGAAGCACAGAATAAGATAATTTTATATTATTATTTACATTGATTCAATTATTTTTAAAACTATGTTTCAATAAAGCCAAGTTAACATTTATTACAAAATATACAAGTGAAAATAAAGTTTTTTGTTGGAATAATAATTTTCCGTTTCGCAGAAAATTAATAAATTAACTGACACATCATGGTATTGAGCAAAACATTTCTTTTTTTCATTGCAACACAAGAAAACTGCACAAGTGGTGCACTTTGAGTGAGGCCTTGATTGAATCTTTTTCTTGGAGCAAACCTCACACCGGCCACGATTCTTAACAAATATAACAAAGTGATTTCCTTTGTTTCCAAGAACACCTTTAGGGACTGAATAAGATGTTTTTTTTTTCCCTTTTAGAAGATTTTGGCAGTTTTCTCTTGATTTATTTTTAGGGTGACTCCTCCTCTTCTTACTAGTTTGATCTTTTTTATTCATCATCCCTTGTGCAACATGTCTTCTGAATTCAAGCAAAGGGATGTTATCAAAGAGCTCACAATATATGATATAGACATTGACAAATGTAATTTCTATAATGCCCCAAAATAATCTATGCCACCACTTATTAGAAGGTCGATCCAAACCATAGGTTGCACGAAGACGGTCTGCATGGTCGACACCACCCATGTGTTTGTTGTAGTCATAGACAAGAGTAGGGCACGCTACAATTACAGTAGAACCATCTTGTTGTTTATGTGAAACGGTTGTTTGTTCTGAGCCATGAAAATTTTAGGCAAAGCACACTAATTTGTTGTCTTTCCACTGTAAAACACTTATTTCCATTGACGACACCCTGTAATCAAAATCCCCTCTTTACATGTTTTTTTCACCAACAAGATTTGGTACCAAGCCCATTCGATTTGCTCGTGTAGTTCCACATGCAAGTATATCTTCACTTTAAATCTTTCAAGTAATGGCAGAGAAGTAAAGAAATTATAAAAAAAAAATTTCTTTGTTACCCCAGTAGTTCTTTGTCAAACTAAGGACAACTTTTTCACCCAAGCCACACCCTTCAAATTATTCTTCCACTTTATCATTCTTTCCTTGATAAACTTCAAAACTGAGGATAAAACCTTTAATATCAGCAATACACCAGAGCTTGTACCCCCTTTTGTTGGGTTTCATTGGGTTGTATTGCTAAATACTGCTTCTGCCTTTGAAGACAATCATGGGTTCATCCACACTAAGTTCTCATGTCCCCCTATAAACTTTCAAAAAATTGTTGTTTAGTGTTGAAATAAGAGGACTAATCTTGCAGAGTTTATCAGTATTGTCATTTTGAATTTTGGAATTGTCGTTGATATGAAGATTACTCGAAATAAAGTTCAAACCTGTCATGGCTCATGGTTTTTCTTACAATGTCCAACCCTAAGTCCTCGCCACAAGACCATTAGTGCCTCCAGGATGGCAATTTATGGTAACCCATTAAAATATAAATGCCAAGAATTCATGTTTTTTGAGGTTAAGAGTTTTGCCTTTTTGTGTAACATACAAATTACTCTGAAAAAGTAGGTCCTCAAGCACTGGCTTCAATAACTCACAGAAAACATCAGTTGCGGTTATACAAGAGCTAAAACCTTCTGCCACTGAAACTAAAAGAAAAAAAAGAAGAGAAAACTCAACATTTAATTTTACAATATGAGCTTTGGGCTAACTTATATAGTCATAAGAAACATTTCTAGCCAAATTGTGGTTTGATTTATATATTTTCAATAGGTTTTAAAATAGTGGTCAAATTTGTAGACAATGTACCAAGAAATATATTTTCTGATACCTACTAATAGGCATACTTACCTAAATTGAGGTTGTTTGAAGGATGTTTAGTTTCCATTTCTTTCTTTTTCAGTTTTTATTAGTATTGATTTTTTTTGCTTTGAAGACTTTCTTTGTTAGACTTGTCAATATTTTTTTCACTTGTTGCTATGGATACATTTCCTTCTTCCTCATTATCTTCACTGTATATCTTCCAATATAATTTCATAAATATCTTTGTAGATTTTGAATGATACATTCTTATATAGGTCACACTACACAAGTACTAGTCACAGCTTGATGGTACTTTAAGAGTTTCACACTATAAGAATTTATTACACCAAAATAATAGATATGACATCTTTAAATACTGCCATATTATATGTTCAGAAAAAATAACAAAATTTAACATTTAGATGCACTATTTACACTAAATAAAAAATAAACAAGATAATACACTTTCCATAATTGAATGCCTACCCCGAATAACTATCTAACCAACAAAAGTGAAATTTTTCAGGAGGTAAAAAAAACACGCAATACAAATTCCTTCTTGTCTGGCAGTTTTTTGTAGTTATAAAGGCATTGATTGACCTCTCTTTGCATAGGTTATACTAGTCATTGAACTAAAATAGTAGCCTAATTTAAGTAAGAGT
>CABFVX010001280.1:151366-176286 GCA_902151425.1 Timema shepardi | reverse complement strand
AAAAAGTTTCGAGATTGTGTCACGTGAACGACCAATCTCGCAATGGAATCAACTCGAAACATCTCGGGGATAGGCCCGCAGGTCGGGATTCTAACCCCGATCTACCCGTCATCAGCAGACCAGTCTATTGCGAGACTGACCCCCTGGGCCACGCAATCACTGAAGCGGGTGATGTATAGCTATAAATATGTATATCTAAATAAGGGATGGTTATACTTATTAGAGAAAGGCATGTCAATCTTGTGGTCCCATTCATGATTTTTGTGACTTGCTTGACGGATTAACATACAATGAGACCCTATCGTTTTTTTAAACGTCACAAAGATACCACACTTGTAAATTTGGCATCACTCTGGGGTAAATCTGGTATGTGAGGTTGGTGAACCTAATTTGTACTCGTTCTTTAGGAAGGATAAATTCCCAAAATGTGTTGAATTATCTAACCAAATAGGTGCCGCACATGTTACCAGTTGTTTTCTCACATGAAGTCGAACAAAACACCCGAGAAATTTCAGCTTAAGGACACACATTTTATTATGAAGTTGACCTGGCGGTCTAGGGGTAACGTGTCGGACTTCTGTGCTGGGGCTCCGGGGTTCAATCCTTGGTCCAGGCACATACTTATCTGATTGCCAAACCCTTCCTTCACCTCTGACAAGACGTGTATTAATCACAGCTTGGGAATATATGGAATTCCAGGCCTCCCCCATGGTTCGGATTCCACGTTAAACTGTAGGTCCTCCATTTCATCTCACAATCACTCTATCATTATACATTTGCGTGAGTGCGTATAGCCCGAACGGTTAGTAAGACGCGATGCTAATAATAATTTATTATGAAAGTGACTTCGGCACAAAACCTATATCTTGACATTCACATTTGCTAGAAATAAAATATTTTAAAATGTTGGTAAAATTAATCCAAGATCTTACTCATTGTTTAATATAGGAAACGACTCTTATCCTCTTTATATTTTAATTGTACTAGGTTTGACTTCTTTTGAAAATATATTGAGTTTTTTTGAAACGTGGTTCCATCAGTATTTTTAATTTGCAATATGGTCCATATGATCAAATTAGTTCGGCATACTTGCATTATCTTTATTTGTGAATATTATCTGAGGCGTAGCTAGAGTTTATGGCACCCAGGTAAAATAATTAATTGCGCTCCTTGAAAACTATTCTATAAATTTTGGCTGAATTCATATATTGGTACTCAAACTGGTTACTCGTTTCACTAATGGTTCAATAATAATAGCAACATTTAAATACATGTTTATTGTTAAAAAATTAAAACTTCTAGCATTTCTATTAAATTAGTCACCCCAAAGGACACGTGCCGCACTGGTCTCACCCTTGTCACGTCGTTGATTGTATTATCTACATTACTTATTTTTAAATAGTTACTGCTCCCACTGGCTCAATGCCGGCTGGTGATACGGATATTTACTATAATAGTTATGTGATCGGTTGCGTCCTGTTAGATAGATAGATAGATAGATAGATAGATAGATAGATAGATAGATAGATAGATAGATACCTGCGTGCCAAGTCCGTCGGTATGGTCTTAAGAGTCCAATCCAAAGTGAAGTTAGTTTTTAAATTTTAATCTTTGTGTTGATAGAATACGTATTTAAAATCTACACATAGTGACCTGGTGGTCTAGGGGTTAAGGTGTCAGACTTCTATGCTGGCGGCCGAGGTTCAATCCTCGGTCCCGGCATAGATTTATCTGGTTACCAAACCCTTCCTTCACCTCTGACAAGTCATCTTGTGAATGTGGGGAATGCCAGGTCTCCACCGTGGTTCGGATTCCACGTTAAACTGTAGGTCCTCCATTTCATCTCACATTCACCCTACCATTGCACATTAGCGTAAGTGCGTATAACCCGAACGGGTAGTAAGACGCGGTGATGATGATGATAATAATAATAATAATAATAATAATAAAATCTACACGTAGGACACCCCAATTTAAAATCTAATTTTTTTTACTGGCTTGGCTATAAAAACAAATATATTGTCCCCTAGCACACATTGTCACGTTAATGGCATACGCACCTCTTTGGCAAAATACATTCGCTTATTCAAATTCATTCACGAGGAGACTAGCTATTATATGATCGAGCTCACTCAACTGCTACTAATGGTGATGAGATGATTACTATTATATACTTGGAGGGACCTCCAGCAAGGTGAATATGTTGATTTTTTTGTATCATACAAAGTAGTCAGAACCTGTTTTTTTTAGGTAAAGTTTTTCATTAGTTTATCGTGTTTTAGAAGGACAATATGTCATTGTCATTCTTAAATAAAATAGTGAAGCTGCAGTATTTATAAATTATAGCATTAAATGCTGATTACCTCATTCTTAACCTAAGACGGCAACTGCTGATAAACAGTCAACCATTTAAGGTCCTCGCACACTGACATAGTATAATATACGTATAAGTCATTCACGTGCTAAGTTTACCTGGACGACAGCTCGAAATGTTACTAGAAGTAATCCCTAATATATCACTACGCCAACAGATGGTAATATATTAATGTGATAGTTAACCACATTAATTTAGGCCAATATTATTTATATATTTAATTGAGGTCGGACACAAAGTTAATTTATAGTTGTATTCCCCTTTAAAAAGAATATTAACACCACTTTCACAAAAACTTCTAACGAACATAACTTCAAAATGGCGACTGGCGAATCTAAACTCATATGATTGAACATAACGGTAAACAAGTTTTTTACAATGATACAGACACGCAGTTGATGAAAATATTTTATTCAGTTAAATATTTTAAATTACGATAAAATAATCATAAAATCATGTATTGTATGTAAAAAAAAATGACAACAATTTTCTCTTTTCCAAGTAAATATGATGCTTGTATTAAAAGGTATTGATGTGTGCACTATATTACACAAAATCAGTAACGTTCCAAAACGAAAAATAAGTACTTTTAATTATGTTTAAAATATTGTTTCGAGTTGGATAAAAAGAAATTATTTAAAAAAATGAAATAGTATGAGAAAACTTAAGTTTACGTTATTTTAAATGTAATATATAACAGGTAATTAAAGATATTTACATTTATAACGAAACTGTGATCTTTTACAAGTGTTGGCAACCCAAAACCTAAACATATGATTTTCGAACTGTCATCCAGGTAAAAACCTATCGTGAACGGAATGGTAGCATTAGTAGCGGCTATGTTATTGGAGCCAGAGAAAAAGAAGTGGATACATGATATCAATAAGAAAAGTAAATTGTTTGGAGAGTTTGTTTAAACTGTTTGAGGATGGATAGTAATAGTATAATCAAAATAATGTGTATAAAACATTTCCAATAATATTTCCCTAAGAATTACTTTACTAAATGAACAAACTTCTCTTACCACTCTTCCAATGATGAATAGACTGTACAGTAGCCTCATGGCTTCTTTGGTGCTGACGGCTTTGAAAAGTTACCAGACCGAATAATGTATCCCTTCGCCGAACCACATGTTCCGCAAAAACATATGTTTAGCAGCTGTCACTTCGTATAGTGGCTTCATCCAATCTACACGTTGCTAGAGCATACCTGTCCGGAGGAATCGGTCCTCTCAGAATAAATGTAGTTCCGCCCAATCCAGGGGGTAAGAGGTTATCAATAAAAATTACATTTGATCAATGGTGCAGCTAGAAACTTGCTTTGGGAGGTACATTCAATCAAAACTATGGCCAGAATGTAATTTCACGGGAGATGGAGGAGGAACGATTAAGAGGCACGACCCCCTAACCACCGAAGACAAAAAATATATATGGATGTCGAATTTTTCTAGAAGCTATTTGAAGGTTTTTTTTAAAAAAGTATATATGAGTAAAGGTTTAAAATGTTTAAGTGATTTTGCTTATTATGTTTTATTTTTGTACTTTTTTCCAATTGATAGTTTTTAGGAGCACTTTTAATTTGTGTAATCATCAAGTCGTAAGAATGTTCTTAAACTGTAGCTACATTCAACTCATCTTCACTACGATATATTTTAATTCAACTTCGTGTGTCTTTAATTCACATAATTTGCGGTCGAGTTCCCAGTTCTTCCCCTCTTGGGCCATTGCATTGTTAGCAATGACTTATTATTTTTATTTAGCACCGCATCTTACTACCCGTTCGGGTTATACGCTTTAAGTACTAATTAAACTAATGGATTAGGAATTGGGAAGGTTAAATTAAAGGAAGTTAGCCCGCATTTGCGTGGAGGGAAAGTGGAAAACCATTTAGGAAAACCACCCCCCAGTTCACCCGACCGAGATTCGAACCTTGATCTCCCCGTCCTCAGCAGTCGAGCTCAACACGACAAGTGCGTGAGCCAACTACGCCACCGAGGCGGGTAGCAATGAATTAACTATAGTAACCGATAACAATATATTCAAAGTGCAAACATACATAGGTAATGGGACCTTATTAGTGGTAAGTCATGTAAGACCCTGTCCAGAAGGTCGTTCTACAAGACCCCTTTAAGAACATATTATTATTATTATTATTATTATTATTATTATTATTAGCACCGCGTCTTACTACCCGTTCGGGTTATACGCCCTTACGCTAATGTGTAACGGTAGGGTGAATGTGCGCTGAAATGGAGGACCTACAGTTTAACGTGGAATCAGAACCACGGTGGAGGCCTGGCATTCCCCACATTCACAAGATGTTTTGTCAGAGGTGAAGGAAGGGTTTGGTAATCAGATAGATCTTTGCCGGGACCTGGGATTGAACCCCAGCCGCCAGCACAGAAGTCTGACACCTTACCCCTAGACCGCCAGGTCACCTTTAAGAATATAATTCTCGATTTGAGTACAGAAAATCTAATTTTTCTGGTGCTTCTGGATAGAAATCCACACGTTCATCACAGACTCTGCCTTAAAATATGAATGCACAATTGCCCTGGGCACGGGACGAATCCTGGATAGCTAAGTGGTTAAAGGTGTACTAAGCCAATTGTCCCAGGTTCGATTCCCGTGCCCAGGTGTTATTTTTCAATCTTAAGAATACAATCCTAAAGACTTTATACCGTAGTCTTCCCAGTGGATTTCAGGAGACGTTCTGCGTGCTACGCCTGTCTTATTTACGCAGGTCGATTGGTTGGTTAACGGCTAGTCGACCTCGAGGCTCCCAGCTCGGCATACCTCTCTCTACCTTTCTTTGGGAGTGGAAGGATGGAGGTGAATGTAAAAGGGAATCGGTGAGAGAGGGGGCCCTCGGGCCAGCTATTTCTTCATGGTCGACCAGACGCGATTGCGGACATACCACGGATAGCTCGAGAGAGCGCTACAGACCTGGGAATGGAAATACGCCGCGCCGCGCTGTAAGGTCGCGAGAGGGTACCTCTGACTCCCAAAGGTTCACTGACCCCAACACCCTTAACACGATCGTTGGTGCACCTGTCTACATGGTAATGAGCCCCTGTAGGACCCTATTTTAAGCATGGCAGGGTAATTTAATTTCTGGTCAAATTTTTATAGTGGTAAATTCACGGCCGTGGTACTATAAGTTAAAGTTTTTTTTATATCAGGTATAAATTCTCGTGCTTATATAATAAGTTTATTAAGAAAGTAAACGTTAAATAGTAAATACACACTTAATAATAAAGTGGCTACGCATTACTTATCAGTTATGTATTAAAACACGGGTGACCTGGCGGTCTAGGGGTAAGGTGTCAGACTTCTATGCTGGCGGCCGGGGTTCAATCCTCGGTCCCGGCACAGATTTATCTGATTACCAAACCCTTCCTTCACCTCTGACAAGACATCTTGTGAATGTGGGGAATGCCAGGCCTCCACCGTGGTTCGGATTCCACGTTAAACTGTAGGTCCTCCATTTCATCACACAATCACCCTACCATTACACATTAGCGTAAGTGCGTGTAACCCGAACGGGTAGTAAGATGCGGTGCTAATAATAATAATAATATTAAAACACCAAGTTGTGGCTATTGCCATGTGAGCCTATTTATTGTTAATCTTGATATGTATTCATATATCAGTTACTATTACTACTGTATATTGTGTGGAAATAGTATAATATTGTATGAAAACATTTGTTTAAAAGGAATCATTGAGTTAGAGAGGGAAGAAAGCCCTATTTTAATCTGTTTGGATCCAAACTCCCCCCTCCTCACCCCCAACTCCTTCCAACTCAACCGTCATTATGAGCTACACTAAAGCTCTATAGCGTTTTCCCTTCCTCCTATCGCTTTTTGAGGGCAAAGAAAAGAGAGCTCAGTGAGATAAATAGTATTATTATTATTATTATTAGCACCACGTTTTACTACCCGTTCGGGTTATACGCACATACGCTAATGTGTAATGGTAGGGTGATTGTGAGATGAAATGAAGGACCTACAGTTTAACGTGGAATCCGAACCATGGTGGAGGCCTGGCATTCCCCACATTCACAAGATGTCTTGTCAGAGGTGAAGGAAGGGTTTGGTAATCAGATAAATCTGTGTCTGGACCGAGGATTGAACCCCGGCCGCCAGCACAGAAGTCTGACACCTTACCCCTAGACCACCAGGTCTCCGAGATAGATAGTAAAAATGCGGCTCGAAATAGAAATAATCACATTCAATCTTTGAGAATTGTATGGATTTTTTTAATATTTATGAAATATTATTTAAATAAAAAACTACCTGAACCGATGGTGGCGTGGTCTAGAGTGTCAAGGTCGTAACAGACTGAATTATTGGTGACTGGAGGTCTAGATTCTAATCTCAGTTGGGTGTATTGGGTCTTCCACATGTGGTTTATCACTCTGGTTTTCTCAGTACACTCTCCAAGCTAACGCGGGTGCATTCCCTCTAAGCTACTCTCACAACCATTACCCCTAAGAACAGTGATTCTCAAATTGGGATGGCGTAAGGACGCATCATTGAAAGAAGGAAAATAAATTAACAGAAAGAAAAAGTAAATTGTATTGCATTCGTAAAAATGTTCAGCCTAGACATTATGATGAATCGTTACGTTATCCCCCAAAAAAAGTTTATTTTAAAATTTTGTTGGTCCTCCAGTTTGTCTGTCCCTTGTCACAGGTCTGAAAGGGTTTGATTGATTGTGTTTAAACTTGATATAGAAGTATTATTTGGCTATGCCTCGGTTTTAATTTTATTTTGATCGTGTCCCTTAAATTAAGATTAGCTTACTTATTGACACTTTAGGATTCCAAATTTTTCGAAAAATAACTTCAACGACTTTGTTTAAAATGGATAAATAGTGGGTGTTTAGACTATCAAACACTTGGTTTTGGGCTAAATATTTGTAAGGGTGGTTTGCCCAAGAGTGATTTTTGCAAATTTGTGAATTCGGGGTGGGGGAATATGGCAGAGAATTTTTTAGATACAGTAAAAAGCGCATGAGGTCAAAAGGTTTGTCGTTTAACGTACTAATACAAATAGATTGACAGTCAAATGGACGTAGGAGTGGCCTTATCTGACAGATCTACTTTCTCGTATTCATACGTCAAGTCATGTTATGTCACTTTTGGTAGATATTATCAATATCTATAAAATAACACAAATAAAATAGTAAAATATTGTCTATTTTACTTGCAAAAAAAATGTTGGAATTATAAAAAACATAAAAACTCTCATTCATTCATACTTATTATCTGAGCTCTTCTCGTTCGTGTCATGAATCGTGAAAGTAATAAGAAAGAAAGTAAGTATGTCTGTCTGTCTATCAATACGCTAGGGATATACGATCACAATACACTTCCTTGGAAGAAGACCATAATTTTTTGATGCCTTAATTTCCTGTTTAATTATCTCCTGACTCTCAAATTTATTATTAATTAATATTCTAGCTCTTCTCTCTTTTCTTTCCTGACAGTCGGAATGGTTGATGGTTTGAAAGGAGTGAGAATGAAGGGGGGGAGGGGGGAGTAGTGAAACTCCTCCGAAGATGGAACAAAAATCACCCGAGAGGGGAATACCTAAAATAGGACCAGTCAACGACCTTCACGGGCTAGGTCTAGTCCCCCTGGCACGCGGAAAAGAGAGTTAGGGGAGTAGGTGTCATCGGCCCTCCCTTATGATGAGGGGGGTTTCTTAGCTCCTCAGGAACTAATGACTTGTTTAATCAACGGAATCATAGACCGATCTCAAATCTGTATGTTCACCCTGTTGCCGGGAATAGTCAGAGTTGGGATTCCACGATTGGGTATCGCTTTTCAAATATGGGTTCTACAATCCCTTTTTACTTTCACTTGACCCCTCGCAGAGAGATATAAGTGTTGTGATCGTAGGAAATATTTAGCTCAAGAAGATTTTGATAAATCTGGATATTTCATGACCCCCTGAAACAGAAAAAGTTGTTCTCGTTATGCCGTCTGTCTGTGTCTCAGCCATGAGCTGAACCCATTTTAATGGTCTGGTTAAAACTTGGTATCTAGGGCTTTTATAAGAACCCCCCCAAGGAGTTTAAAATTATATACAGTAGCCCCATGGCTTATTTGGTGCTGACTGACAGTTTTTGAAAAGTTACCAGACCAAATTATGTATCCCTACGCCGAACCATATGATCTGCAAAAACATGTGTTTAACATCTGTCACTTCTGACTGTCATAATTTAGGTATATACCTAAATGTTGACAGTCAGCTGTGAGCTGTCAGTCAGCACCAAAGAAGCCACGGGGCTACTGTACCTAACCATAACATTAAGGGTATTTTACTGAAGGGCAAAAAAAGAGAGAGGATCAATTTTCTCGAAATTCGCTTTAACGATTTTGATGAAATTTTGTATCTAGACAATGTTAAGTATTATAAAAAAATGTGTGGGGGGAGGGGGGATTCTCATTTTACCCATGGAAATGATTTTAAGGGTACCTTACATGAGTGGAGGTTTTCAATTTTGATCATATCTCCGAAACTATTTTAGACATTAAATAACTTATCAGTGTAAAGTTGTATTACTATTAAAAATAAAAATATTGTATTTAGAATATATTTTTATAAAACTGAAATTCTCTGAGCTATGCGCATATATATATATATATATATATATATATATATATATATATACAGAGAGAGAGAGAGAGATCTTTGAAAAATGAAATTGTTATACTCTTTGGTAGAGAGAAATGTTCCTTTTTTGCTTATTTAGAATTTCGACCAGGCGTACCAAGTTTTATTTTCTTTATTATTTTCTACACTTCACGCAAATTCTGGTACATTTCCTATAGATCACACCATCCTTATCCCGTTTGTGTAAATATGCGGCCAGCCCGGACGGTTTGCGAGACGCTATGCGCGAAATAATAGTATACTAATAAATACATCTTAAGAGCTAGAGATGACGGATGGTTTGGACAAAGTCTACCCCTATTAGCGTCCATAGATGATGGAATAAATGACATTGGTATAAAATTAATCGCATGTAGAAAACTGTGACCATCTGCTTCGCGAGTGTTAACGCCGTAGTCCTCTCAGCCACAGTTGTGGGTGCATGTAATCCTTAAGAAACCAAACTAAGCCTCACCATGAGCGATATTTACAGCTATTTTTAGATATGACTATAGCGTTTCAATAGAGACAAACTATTTTTAAAAAAAGGTTGACCTGGTTGTCTAGGGGGTAAGATGTCAGACTTCTCTGCTGGCGGCCGAGGTTCAATCCTCGGTCCTGGCACAGATTTATCTGATTACCAAACCCTTCCTTCACCTCTGACAAGACATCTTGTGAATGTGGGGGATGCTAGGCCTCCACCGTGGTTCGGATTCCACGTTAAACTGTAGGTCCTCCATTTCATCTCACAATCACCCTACCATTACACATTAGCGTAAGTGCGTATAACCCGAACGGTTAGTAAGACGCGGTGCTAATAGTAATAATAATAATAATAATAATATAATAATAATAATATAAAAAAGGTATGTTGATCGAGTTTGAACTTCCTTAGTCCTGGTAAATGTTCGTCGTGAGACTTACACAACATACAGGTGTTCTACTTGGCTGCTTATACCGTGTGTGTGTGTGTGTGTGTGTGTGTGTGTGTGTGTATGCGTGTATGCGTGTGTATGCGGGCTAACTCACAAGGCTGAGTGTAAGAAAGAGACCAGTGGCCATACCCAACGTCCTTCAACTTCCTGCTTCACTTATTTTTCTTACATTTTTACCTTAAATTATCAATGCCCTTAGTTAAAAACTTAAACCAGCACACATCTTACAAACTAACTTAGCACTTTGTTATTAATTCATTGCTATGAAAGGGAATCCCAATTTTTTTTAAAATATACCTTTTTTTACCTAGCCCCGGAACCTTTGGTTCATTAAATGTGTCTACAACACCTGCTACCGCACATTATATAAACATTAAGGTCACAATAATCAACGGAATTGTATATTTTTCAAGTTGTAATTTTCAAACAAAGCTTCTGATTCGAAAGATGCATAGGAATATTTATGAAATTTAAAACAAAATACCTTTTTTTTAAAAAAATTAGGAATACATTCCTTTTACTAGATACTCAAAACTATCGCCTTAGGAAATTATTTGTTTATAAATTTTATAGCTAAAGATTGTAGTTAATAAAACAATCATAAGAGTATCCTTGTCCTAAATAATGAGCTATTATTCTCTATTTACGTAGAAAGGTTTTCAAGAAACAGGTTGGCGCTTTTTTTTTGTATGTATTTCCATAGTATGTCTACAGTAGCCCCACGGCTTCTTTGGTGCTGACTGACAGCTTACAGCTGACTTCTGACAGTCAACATTTAGTTATATAACTAAATTTTTACTGTCAGAAGTGACAGCTGCTAAACACATGTTTTTGCAGATCATATGGTTCGGCGTAGGGATACACAATTTGGTCTGGTAACTTTTCAAAGCTGTCAGTCAGCACCAAAGAAGTAATGAGGCTACTGTAGTTTGAGATAATTATGTATTTTATTAATAAAATGAAAAGGGGGATGTGGGTGTCTGTCATAAACGTTGCATGATATTTATCATATGAAGAGGTCTGAAAATTTAAAGTTAGAATTGTTTAGTTAACTAAAAAAAAACGCTGTGAGAAAGCTTTATTAATACATTTCATATAATTTATAATGTACAGTTTGGCTGCCATGGAAGTTTGGTTGCCATGGAGAATAAACAAGAAGAGTTTGGTAACAACAACAAACTCTTCTCATGTCACCATGATATTATATTATTGTGTTAAATGTAGGGAATTAGTTCTAAAAAATAGCTTGTATTTATTATACCTTTTTACCCTGTTTACCCTTGTTACCTTGTTTATCCTGTGTACCCTTTTATCCTGTACACCCTTTTACCCTCTTCACTTTATACCTTCTACACTCTTTTAAAAACTTTTTAAACTTTTTACAACCTTTTTACTTCTTATCCTTTCTACCCTGAATTATTTCTCCAGGGCCAACTAAGCCAGGTAATTAATCTAAAAAGGCCAAAAATAGTTTAAATGGTAAAAAGTAGATCTAATCAAAAAGGGCAATAAAACTAAAAGGATAAAAAAAATGCCAAAAGTTTAAAAATGACCAAAACAACCGTGTCAAAAATGTAGCAAAAAAGGTTAAAAGAGTAAAAAGGTTTAAAGTTAATCCTAAAAATTGGGTACAAAGGTTATATGTGGTAAAATTAATAAAAAAGATAAAATCTATTTTAAAAAGCCGCAAGGGGACAAAAAGTGAAAGAAAGGGTAAGAAGTTGACGGGGTAAGAAACTTAAAACTGGATTGAAAGGGTAAAGAGGGTAAAAAAGGTTAAAAATGTAAATATGGCATATAGGGGGAAATGGGCAAAATGGTTATTACATTAGGGTAAAGAGGGTAAAAAATTGTAAACAGTGCAAAAAGAGTAAAATGGGTAAAAATTGTATACAGGGTAAATGCAGTAAAAAAAAGCTTAAATACTTTTGATAATATTTAATTACAACCCTTTTACAACAAATATAATTTTTTATACTGTGATACTATTCTTTATTTTTTATCTGCCCCAAAAGGCAAGAGTTCATAGTATTGTGTATAGAGAAGTTATATCTTAGTAATTAAAAAAAATGTCAGTTTTTAAAACATTTTCAGATTATATCTCTATTATGACAACGCGTGTTATTCAGCCTAATTTCGAGTTTTGCATTACAGTTTAAAACCAATAAAGAATTAATATTTAAACACAATTTAAGATTTGGTTAATGATCCCTGTCGTTAACTTTATATACTAAAAGTAACAAAGCTATTTTATAGATTATCCATGCGAAGAATGGGTACTCCAGCTAGTATTTAATGAAAATTAAATCATTTTGTGGATAGCCATTGGTGGAAATATGCCACTTTTGCTCTGGATCGATCTCGTTCTGTCGAACTCTCGTACGTTATAGAGGTCAATAGCTCCATTCATTCAAGAACGACTACGTTAGGCTCCAAGTGAAAGTAAGGTTTTGTAATTTCATCACTTATTCAACAACAGCAAAATCCTACCTCCGCTTCTGACATATGCTAGGTAAACAATTTATTCTCTAGTTTAGGATAGGGTCTGCCTACTTTGTCCCATTATCGTTTCTACAATCGATAATTGACCCTTCAGAATAAAAAAATACCTCTATTATCTTAAATCAAATAGGCGTTCCAAAATAGTATTTTTTTAAATATTGCACAGATTTATCTGATTACCAAACCCTTCCTTCACCTCTGACAAGACGTCTTGTGAATGTGAGGAATGCCAGGCCTCCACCGTGGTCACAATCACCCTACCATTACACATTAGCGTAAGTGTGTATAACCCGAACGGGTAGTAAGACGCGGTGCTAATAATAATAATAATCTCTACTTTATCCACTCTGCCTGAGATGCTCAGCACAGGAGAACCAATCAAATCTCAGCGCCAACCATCTAAAGTCAGCGCGCATGCGTAGTTGACAACGCATGTGCCTTAACAGCCAGAAGCTAGCAGACTTCTTTGTTTGCCGTTGTGAGGAGATTTGAAACAAACCGTAAAGCGTTTGTATCGATGTATTGGATTGTGCTACGAGGCAGCGGTATAATTTGAAAACATCCATCGATAGAAATATATAAAATATATGGCTATCCACTAGAAACTGGGGTTTTAAGGAAGTATTTACTAAGATATTTTGTATTTCTGGCGATAACGAAAGCTTTTGTGTTGGACATGCGCTTATATCTGATAAAATTATAATTCAGACTTTGATAATCCAACTATGTAAAGTGTTTTAAGACTCATTTTGTTATTTATTTGGTTGTAATATTTTGTAGCCTTAAGCTCAGTCACTGCGAGCCGCGTCAACTTTCTCAACAAATGCATTAAGATGAACGCTCAACGATCAGGTTTCTTTTTAGATTCTTTTAGTTTACACTCTTTGTCCTTTTCTTTTGAAAACATCATGAGGTTTCAACAAAGATGCGTTGTAATATTATCCATGACACCGTGGTTTTTCCAGTCTTAATGTCAACCCTAAGTGTGCGGTGGTTAAAAAAATATTAACAGCTAAGATGTAAAATATATAGCTCTAACATAGTATGAAACTTATCATAAAGTTGTTTTTGTATGACACCTCTGACAGGACGTGTATTAATCGCAACTCGTGAATGTGTGTATAGCCAGGCCTCTTCCGTTGGTTCGGATTCCACGTTAAACTGTAGGTCCTCCATTTCATCTCACAATCACCCTACCATTACACAATAGCGTAAGTGCGTATAACACGAACGGGTAGTAAGACGCGGTGATAATAGTAATAATAATAATAATAATTATTATTATTTTTGTATGCCCCACGTCTTATTACCCGTCCAGGCTTTTTATATCAGGCTATGTTTGAGGAAGGCGGAAATGGTAGGACGTGTATTTACCTTTTTTGTGGAGGAAGTGTGGAAAACCATTTAAGCAAAAAAACATCTGAGTGCCCAGCTGGAACTCGAACCCTTATCTCTCTTTAACCAACAACCTCAGTAGCGTAGTTGGCTAACGCACTTGTCGTGTTGAGCTCGACTGCTGAGGATGGGGAGATCAAGGTTCGAATCTCGGTCGGGTTAACTGGTGGTGGTTTTTCCAAAATGGTTTTCCACTCTCCCTCCACGCAAATGTGGGTTCACTTCCTCTAATTCAACCATCCCAATTCCTAATCCATTAGAGTAATTATTACTTAAAGCGTATCACCCGAACGGGTAGTAAGATGCTGTGCTAAATATTATTATTATTTAACCAACAAGCCCAACCAGACAAAACTTACGTCCGCATACAACCCCGCGGGTGTCTACAGACTACCTTGTCCACTTTCATGCGTTAAACGTGTCACATTTGTACAGATGTACGATACATTATGACCTTTTAACAAACCCATACTGGTGGTCATGTGGTCTAGGGTAGAAGGCTTGCAATAGTCAGGATTGCCTGTGAGGTGGAAGAGTCAAGGTTCAAACACAGGCCTCGTGTACTGAGATGTATTTTTCCTGAACGGTTTCCCATTTTCCCTCCATGCAAATGCAGATAATTATACTTCCTCTAAATTCTACCTTCCTCATCCCAACTTTATAGTGTAAATATGCGAATAAACTGGATGAATAGTTAGACGCGCGAAAAAATAAATATCTACGCTAATACTGGTGCATTTTCTCTAAAACTACCCTACTCGTCAACCATTCTTGGATTTAGTCTTTAGTAAAACTGGTGTTAAGACGATTTATTTTTTTAAATAATCTTTATTTAATTTATTTTATAAATTCCAAAAGTGTCAACATACAACATATCCATATATAAACACTTTACAGTTAAGGTGCGGCAGAAGGGAGCGCAAGTATTTTTACAGTTTTTAATGAATTGCAATCTTTTGGCCAAAATAAATCCAATATTTCTCCGGTAGCAACATAGAGTTTAGTTTTCTGCACATGCTGATATCAACAGATCTTGAATATATATCAAGGGTGTCCTGGAATTTTGTCAAAACATTTTCTCTTTATTTAAAAAGTTTTGACGAAATTCCAGCACCACCTTGACATATATTCAAGATCTGTTGATATTAGAATTTGCACAAAACTAAACTCTATGTTGCTACTGGAGAAATATTTAATTTATTTTGGCCAAAAAATTGTAATGATATAAAAACTGTAAAATTACCCGCGCTCCCTTCTGCCGCACCTTAAATTGTCAACTCTAACCGACACACGCACCGAGTTGTCGCGTTGAAAGTGTGTGTGTGTTGACTTGTTGGCCATGAATACGACGAAGGTGTGGCGTCATACAGCGCATTTTTATTATTGACCAACACCTCGGTGATATTTACATACCTGGGACACAGTTTGATTTCTTAAAGGAACCCTTGAGTTTATCGAGTTGGAGCTGAAGCTGTACGAACCGGATTGTCTAAGTGTCGTCTGTTGCAGCTGAGCCATTCAGGGCCCTAAGCACTGTAAGCACAGTGCGTACGACCTATTGTATTATATTGGTAGGAAGAACAGTAGAAGCTAGTTAACTAACATTACCGAAACAATTTCAATATATTCATACATCAAATCATGTTATTTGCAGCTGTCACTTTTGTTAGATATTATCAATACTTATATTATTATTATTATTATTATTATTATTATTATTATTATTATTATTAGCACCGCGTCTTACTACCCGTCCGGGTTAAACGCACTGACGCTAATGTGTAATGGTAGGGTGATTGTGAGATGAAATGAAGGACCTACAGTTTAACGTGGAATCCGAACCACGGTGGAGGCCTGGCATTCCTCACATTCACAAGATGTCTTGTCAGAGGTGAAGGAAGGGTTTGGTAATCAGATAAATCTGTTCCTGGACCGAGTATTGAACCCCAACCGCCAGCATAGAAGTCTGACACCTTACCCTTAGACCGCCAGGTCACCCAATACTTATAAAATAGCATAAATAATATAGATTCTATTTTATATTTAGCACCGCGTCTTAATACCCGTTCGGGTTTTACGCTTTAAGTACTAATTACTAAAATGGATTAGGAATTGGGAAGGTTGAAATAGAGGAAGTGAGCCCGCATTTGCGTGGAGGGAGAGTGGAAAACTATTTAGGAAAAGCCACCCCCAGTTCACCCACCCTGAGATTCGAACTTCGATCTCCCCGTCCTCAGCAGCCGAGCTCAACACGACAAGCGCGTTAGCCAACTACGCCACCGAGGCGGGTAATAAATGACATAGAGAAATGTTAGCAATGTTGACCGCAAAGAAATATATATTTGAATATTCTCTACAGTTCTTCCAACCGAAATCATGGTCTTTTGGGAAGTTCTAAAACCTGATAAAGACACAAAAACATGTTTTTTTGGGGTAGTTCTACTTAAATCACTCACGGTTTCTAATTCGTCCTGATTAGAAATTATATCAAATATTGACAACATATAATCTATCTGGTTTTATTCTAACCGTATTTTAACTTTAGCTCTACAAACAAAGGGTTGAGAAAATATAAACTTATAAATGCCATCACTGAAATTTTCCAGCCCCACTGGACTGAATTTGATTTGCGTGATCGGTTTTTAAGAGCTTAAATTCAATAAGCACACACTCTCTCTACCGAAATAATTAACCCGGTGTCATTTGAGGTGGCTCATTATTTATAACTGTGACTGGAACTAATTTCAAAATTATTAAAAGTGGGTGACCTGGCGGTCTAGGGGTAAGGTGTCAAACTTCTATGCTGGCGGCCGGGGTTCTATCCTTGGTACCGGCACAGATTTATCTGATTATCACACCATTCCTTCACCTCTGACAAGACATCTTGTGAATGTGGGGAATGCCAGGCCTCCACCGTGGTTCGAATTCCACGTTAAACTGTAGGTCCTTCATTTCATCTCACAATCACCCTACCATTACACATTAGCGTAAGTGCGTATAACTCGAACGGGTAGTAAGACGTGGTGCTAATAATAATAATAATAATATTATTAAAAGTATAAAGATATAATTAACATTTTCGCCCTTTATAGTAGGCCTACATTTCATACTAAATGTGCTTAGGATCTACGAGCACCAAATATCGGCGCTGTAGCCACTACCAACATATTATATTAAAACATAAATAGGTTTTAATTTTTTTTAACTTTAAATAATTTTTTAAATATTATATATATATATATATATATATATATAAATTTTCACATTTATCATTTAAATGTTTTTTGCGCCACGTCTTATACCAGTAGAGGGTGTACGCATTTGAACTGTGTTGGCTAGTAGGGGGAATTAGTAATAATTTAGAAAAAAATAGACCCACATTTGCGTGGAGGTAGAGTGGGAAATCATTTAGGAACAAATTATTCTGTACATTCAGCTGGGACTCGAACCCTGACCTCTGCATACCTATTAAAAGAGTATAGGTGTGCTGGGCATCTAGTCAGCGTGCCCAACAATAATTTTCTGTCAACATTGTCACCATTTATTATTATTGTTATTATTTTCCCCCGCCTCTTTTTACCCTGCGGCTTATAAGCATAACGCTATGTATTAATTTCTTAAATAGTATATATATATATATATATATATATGAAATCAAATTCTATTTGAATTACAACCGCATTTGCATGGAGAGAGTGGTAGAAAATATAAGGGAAACCACCTTCGATAGACCAGACCAAGATTAGAACCCCAATCTCCGCGTCATCGGTAATCCATTATTACACGAGAGTGACGCACTAGACCATGCGAGCACCGATTCGGGTCACTATAATTATAGTAATAATAATAAATTAATAATAATTATTGTTGTTATTATTAGCACCGCGTCTTACTACCCGATTGTGAGATGAAATGGAGGACCTACAGTTTAACGTGGAATCCGAACCACGGTGGAGGCCTGGCATTCCCCACATTCACAAGATGTCTTGTCAGAAGTGAAGGAAGGGTTTGGTAATCAGATAAATCTGTGCCGGGACCAAGGATTGAAACCCGGACCCCTGCACAGAAATCCGACACCTTACCCCTAGACCACCAGTTCACCAATATAATAATTATTAAATAATTGGTGTAGCTACTATATATCATTTGAATTAAGGAATGATCTGACATCTTAGCTCAGTCGGTAGCGTATCTGTCTGCTGAGTTAAGGGTCCCGGGCTCGATTTCCGGCATGGCCTAAAAATGTATTATCGGTGAAATGTGTGCTTACCCTTTCACAGTGATGAATTATTGTGAGAGGGCTGAATGTTGTGTCCGTTCTAGATTTAAGCTAGTTTACAAGTTGTGTGCTGATATGATCAGCTGGTTTAGAACGTGCACTTTAAACACCGCAAGTTAATTAAATTAAATTAAATTAAATTGACGTAAGAATAGTAACTTTTTACATTTTCTGATAAGGTTTTACTATATGTTAGGATGCGCGCGCCCGGTGGTCATACTGTTGCCGGCACCTCGTGGGACAGGGTAGTATCTGCATAGATCACCGGGAGGAAATTTTATTTGGATTTCGTAACCCCCCCATAGTTCTCTTTGACCGATAGTACCTTCTCGGCTACAGGTTAAAAAACAAAGTTACACCTGTGGTCTTGAAACGTCAGTCCGTCACGTTCCTTTATAACCCGTGACCCACCCTAAGTTCAATCCAATAAGTTCGTGACTCACTTCACTTCTCTAATCTTTCTGTCGTCAGGTTAAGTGAGTTGTGTAATTCATTTTACAGAATCCGTAACAGGGAACATTAAGGCGGGGTAGTACCCGAGGAATTGAATAAGGCAGCCCCTTTTTAAATCAAGCGTGTCGAGGTCAGTGTCTTCGTAATGTTATCGAACTTTCAAAAATAGTCCTATTACCTACTAAATATTTATTTTTCAAGTTAAATGGAGCTAACATTTTTTTTTTACTAATTTGAAAACAAACATATTGTTTTTTCCCCGTCACTTATAGGTATGAGGAAGGGTAACTTTTGAGTTAATGTTCCCGCATTTGTGGATCGTGAGAATACCAGTTTTAATTTGAGTTCCAATCTCTTGTCAATGGCAAACTATTAAAGACGGTACTGACATTTAGAGCCAGTTTCATAGTCAAATTTAGTACGCCTCAAGTGCGGCGATACACTAAGTTCATGACGACACCTACCTAGACCAGAATGGAATGGGCCGTTCTCACATAGGAAACTGGCCCATTCCATTCTGGTTTAGGTAGGTGTCGTCTTGTACTTAGTGTAGAGCCGCACTTGAGGCGTACTAAATTTGACTATGAAACTGGCCCTTAGTCGGCGTTCCCACTGATGCGGGTGTAATAATAATAATACTATTATTATTAGCACCGCGTCTTACTACCCGTTCGGGTTATACGCTTTAAGTACTTATTACGCTAATGTGTAATGGTAGGGTGGTTTTGAGATGAAATGGAGGACCTACAGTTTAACGTGGAATCCGAACCACGGTGGAGGCCTGGCATTCCCAATACTAATATTCATATTCAGCATATAGCATTATAATATAACAATTAATGTGTAACTATACAAAAAATTGTTAACACCCTGAAGCGGTGCCGACATGATTTAAGGCATTATACACGCATTGAGTTTGTTCACCGTTAATGAAGAGGTCAGCTCGAGCGGATTCATTGAGTGCGATAGTTTACATGTAATTATCCCATCCTTTCTCCACGCTGATGCGGATGTATCCTCTCTTATATACCCTCCTAATCCTTACCTATATTATTATTATTATTTAGCGCCGCGTCTTACTACCCGTTCGGGTTATACGCTTTAAGTACTAATTACGCTAATGGATTAGGAATTTGGAAGGTTAATTATAGAAAGTGATCCCGCATTTGCGTGGAGGGAGAGTGGAAAACCATTTAGGAAAAGCCACCCCCAGTTCACCCGACTGAGATTCCAACCTCGATCTCCCCCCTCCTCAGCGGTCAGGCTCAACACGACTAGCGCGTTACCCAACTACGCCACCGAGGCGGGTCTTACCCTATAGATTAAGTCATACATTTTATTGGAAATATTAATTTAAAAAATACGTTATGATTTAAGTAATTCATGGAAATAAACATTTTTAAAGGCCTATAATATTAGAAGTCCAGTGCTTGGTAATGTCCGAATCCCACTCGCCTACCCCCACTTGTTTCCCACCATGTGGCTGGTGAGTGTTTGGCTACTCACCACCTCCCAGGGGACTCGAACCAACATTTCCAAAACATCTGTGCCAGAACTATGTGCCACAATATTAAAAACAAATATAAAACAATGATTTACAAAAGGGAATTAGATGTGTGGGAATTTGTTAAAATAAATCTCGATTGGTTTTAACGAACGCAGACCTACCTGTTCTGTACGTGACTCAATATCTCAACATATATTATTTAAATTTCAATCAACCAGGGGACTAGAAAGACGAATCAAACTTGATGGATGACCACAATCAGGGAACGAAGATAAAGCTTAAGGATCTAAAGAAAAAGGAAGCTGCTGATAAGATATGTTGATGGAGGACTCCATTTAAACAAGATGGACTTGTCGAAATACATCTAAAATAAAATAAAAAGGCACACTTATAAATACCGTAGATATATTCAACCCAGATATAGCACCTACTGGGAGGCTTCATGGACAGACAATTTGATATAAACCAGTAAATCGATAATAAAAATGTAAGAGAGACGCCTATCACACTTTCACAAATATATTACATTACCGTATTATTAATAACTTACACTTGTTTTATATATAAATTCTCAAAATATTATAGAAAGTTCAACAAATCTCTAAGCTGTGACACCATATTTTTTACCAGTTTTTAATCGAGTCTTACTTCCTCAAAATCTCTTCCTGTTTTAGTAACCGTACTGGCATGCTACAACTTACAGACTTAGTGCTGTACATGATGTCAAGCGTAAAACTTAACTAAATACCTTTTCATTACTATCTACTTTCTTCAACCAGTGTATGTTCAGATTTATTTACCGTTTGTGTTGTATTTAAGTTGGTTTTCACTTAACTGTAGCCCAAAGTATGCTTCTTCCTTATAGACAAACATTGAACAGAGCTGTTAATTTACATTTCCTTAGACACATAACGAGTTATGTTGCCATAAGAGTGTATTTAAATGTGTAATTGAATCATAACTCTAGTTGACGGTTTAATGTTGAATTTCTCGGGGATAGGGGCCGGTTTATCAGGCTGGAAGGTCTGGAACTGGTAGGATCTGCATTGCTTTCCTTAAACAAATAACGGGCTATGTTGCCGTGAGGGTGTCTCTAAATGTATACATTGAATAATATTTGATTGAAAAAACTTATTTGCACTTTTAATGAAGGGTAAACTTGAGTGTTGCGGGGGAAAGAGAGTCTAGTTGAGATTCAGTCAAAGGCAGGAGGAACTCCATCTTTACATATCGTTATAAACAGATTTGGTAACTTTTTTTTATGAAACTTGTCTTACTAATCGTTTGGGATATTATTTTCATTGTTGGGATAGGGATAAGGTAGTTAGAATTAAGAATTATCATTATTATCATCACCGCGTCTTACTACCCGTTCGGGTTATACGCACTTACGCTAATGTGTAATGGTAGGGTGATTGTGAGATGAAATGGAGGACCTACAGTTTAACGTGGAATCCGAACCACGGTGGAGGCCTGGCATTCCCCACATTCACAAGATGTCTTGTCAGAGGTGAAGGAAGGTTTTGGTAATCAGATAAATCTTTGCCATGACCGAGGATTGAACCCCGGCCGCCAGCACAGAATTCTGACACCTTACCCCCTAGACCACCAGGTCACCTTAATTAAGAAGAAATTTAGCCGCATTTGTGTGAAGGGTGATTGGGAAACCGTTTGGAGAAAAACTCCCTCAATACAACTGACCGAGACGAAGCAACGAGCTCTTATTAGCCGGCAATCCAGCATAATCTGCGAGGGACGAGTTAAACGGTGTGAACATTGACGTGGTTCGATTATAATTTTACTTCGTGGAGGTGACCTGGTGGTCTAGGGGTAAGGTGTCAGACTTCTGTGCTGGTGGCCGGGGTTCAATCCTCGGTCCCGGCACAGATTTATCTGATTACCAAACCCTTCCTTCACCTCTGACAATACATCTTGTGAATGTGGGGAATGCCAGGCCTCCACCGTGGTTCGGATTCCACGTTAAACTGTAAGTCCTCCATTTCATCTCACAATCACCCTACCATTATACATTAACGTAAGTGCGTATAACCCGAACGGGTAGTAAGACGCGGTGATGATAATAATAATAATAAATGAAAATATACAAGACTTTGAAATAAAATACAACTAGAAATGGAATTATTAAAATTAAACAATGGAAAGTTTCATTCGACTTGATGAATATCGGAAACCACAGAACGTAAGTACGTTTACAGTACGTGATAGTTTTCAATTGGTAAATAATGTTTGAGAGTGATTTGAGGATACGCGAAGGAAATGTTGGCCAATCTTTCTTCCTTTAAACGCTAAGACAAATTGAGGGCACCACCTACTAAAATGTTCTCACACTGTAGTATCTCATGAGAAATAATAACAAGAATTTAAGAAGGACAAGTCTATGTCTATAACTATTACATTTTATCCCTAGCAGAGACATTTTGCGTGAAACATTCTTGAAAATGAGATAATTTAACCTTTTCATGATGTGTTTAATAGCAGTAACACACAAATTGTAAGGAACCTTTCACCTTTATTTTTGCGTGAACAATATTTTTTAAATTAAAAAGTTATATCTTAAAGTGGGATTTATAGATGTCTCCATCTTGTCTCAGGACTCTAGTTAACGGTATCCTTAGTAAAAAAAAATATCTAATATCAAATACGTTTAACTTAGAAAAGTAGTATAGTAGTAGTAGTATTATTATTATTATTATTATTATTATTAGCACCGCGTCTTACTACCCGTTCGGGTTATACGCACTTACGCTAATGTGTAATGGTAGGGTGATTGTGAGATGAAATGAAGGACCTACAGTTTAACGTGGAATCCGAACCACGGTGGAGGCCTGGCATTCCTCACATTCACAAGATGTCTTGTCATAGGTGAAGGAAGGGTTTGGTAATCAGATAAATCTATGCTGGGACTGAGGATTGAACCCCGGCCGCCAGCATAGAAGTCTGACACCTTACTCCTAGACCGCCAGGTCACCCACTATTTTCATATAACCTCTATCATTTATATCCGGAGACAATATCTTTACCTGTTCTAACCAGGGGGTAGAACCATAGTGAAAGGGATAACATTTCTCTATGGTCGAACCAAAATATTAATTTTATTGGTTCTGGTTCTTGTTAAGGTTATTTTATTTTTTATTTAATGTTTATATTACCATTATAAAATTCGTAAATAAAAAATACACCTAAAATAATTTAAAACTAATTAAAAGCTGTATATAGCCCACAAGAAATATAAAGAAATGCATCCTATTTTGACATACAATCCTAGAAAAAGTAAAAATAGACTATTAAAAATCAAGATTAAGTTAAAGGAAAAAGGGCATAAAATTACAATTAAAAATTAATTTAAGAACTAATAAGAACCTTTATGAACCTAAATATATCGATTCCGATTTCTGTTCTGTCAATTTTGCTGATCGGTTCCGATTCGACTCCCTGGTTGTAACATTATTTGTAAACCGCAAAGCTTGTCCGCTCTTCCAATGTGATTTCGAGACCCCTCATTCCAGTAAACAGCCGCGCCACAGACGGGTTTAATATCGAACATTGACAATTTCGGAACATCAAAGGGGCGGAAAGCTTCACATTTGTAATTTTTTTGTTTTTGCCATTCATGTTAGTTGGTCGGTGTTTTCCAATCATTTATGTTTTTTGCTATTGACATCCGAGAAACCTTCACATAATACACGTTTATTTTCTAAAGAGTATTTATTTTTATTTTATGTATAATTGATTAATTTTGTGAATAGAATTTGTTTGAATTGATACTTAAGTCCAAGACTCCATTTATTACAACTGCTTTAAGCTACTACTATTATTATTATTATTATTAGCACCACATCTTACTACCCGTTCGGGTTATACGCACTTACGCTAATGTGTAATGGTAGGTTGATTGTGAGATGAAATGGAGGACGCACAGTTTAACGTGGAATCCGAACCACGGTGGAGGCCTGGCATTCCCCACATTCACAAGTTGTGATTGATACATGTCTTGTCAGAGGTTAAGGAAGGGTTTGGTAATCAGATAAATCTGTGCTGGGACTGGGGATTGAACCCCAGACTCAAACACCTTACCCCTAGACCACCAGGTCGCCCCTGCTTTAAGTTGGTCACCTATGTTTTTATTCAAAAACATTGATGTTACAGTATCGACACGGACATTGATGTTTTTCATTCTACATCCATTCCCACTGCACAGTGCACACTGAACTACACCCCATTCACGGTAGGAATTACTCCCTGAAAGGTCTTTTTTCCTATCAATATCCTACTATATAATAGATTTCTAGTAAGGGAAAAGGCCTTTCAGAAAACAATTCCTACGCTGAACAGGCTATAAGGTATCTGGGCAGTTCAAGGTCGGCTGAGGTGTGTCCAGTTTCCTGTTAGAATCCTGGCCAGAGGAATGTGTACATGTAGGGGGGGGAATGTGTACAGTACTGGGGAGTGATTTGTCGATACATTGTCCGGCGTGATACACCACCGGGGCTATCACAGATCTAGTGGACCCTGGTTAGGGATGTTCGATTCATGGGCTTTGAATCGATTCTCTGGATCGATCTAGATCGAGAAACGTAGTATCGATTCAGGCAAAAAATCGAGTGCATTGAATCGATCTTCCAAATATCGATCTAACGATTCATGTAAATAAAGTTTGCTCTACACTAACCAAAAGAGGCGCACCTAGAAATTTACACCGAGGGGAGGAGTGGGGGCAGCAAAAATGTATGGAGTTGATGGGCGGGGAAGTGTCAAAATGTACCGAGGGTGGGGGTGGCGTCAAAATGTAT
>CABFVX010001280.1:97573-145019 GCA_902151425.1 Timema shepardi | reverse complement strand
CTCTCTACCACTCTTCCTATTCACACGCCAATGACAATCTTGATGAATATTAGTTCTCTTTTTGCGGCTGATTTACCATGGGTTCTCTAATTTGATATTAAAGGATAAACCCATGTAAACTACATCAGAGCGGGTCTGAAGAAAGGTAAAAATTAAACAACTGTTTGATTTTACATACATTATTAACAATATAGTATAATGAAGTTGGCTACATAAAGACTTCTTAGAAATGTTCATTATATACAAACTTTTCTTGCTTTATTTGCAGTAAACATGTTGATTAGAAGTTATGATTCCTTTCTTTTGGGGCACCTGGGGATATTGCCCTCCCCCATCTCCACCCTAATTCCCATTTTAAATCCGGCATTGTGTTCCCTTTTATCTTAATATAGATACACTTACTAAATAAATCATAATCTTTGTGAAACTAAAATCTAAACATTGTTGCATAAACACTCCACCAATACTATAAATTAAAATAATATATATTTTTACAAATAAAAAGAGGAACATCTCTGTCCACCAAAGAGCATAATAATCACTTTCAATTATTGTCAAATAATATACTAATCTACAGCTCAATTGACTAGAGATAGAAAGGATTTGTAGATATTTAAACGTGTGCGTTCTCTTCGCAAATGCGAAAATATTTTATCCAGACCATACATTTCCCGTTTTTTTTTAAATATTACATCTTATATAGGTTTTCTATCGTTGACGTATACTTAGATCAATGACTGCCTTATTAAATATAATTCATATTTAATTTTGTTCTCGAATGATAGCTTTATTTTCTGTTAGTATACAAAACACGTCTCGTTCTTAGCAATCAATTGTTTATAAACACTACTAAGGTCACACATGTCAGGCAAAAGGAAGAATCAATTTTCTAGTCTAGCCACGTCTGGCCTTTTGCCCTCATTAACCACTTCCTCCAATACCGCACTCGCTGCAACAATGGATCATTCTTACCTTCCATCAGTGTTTTGTAATTGTTGGCATCCTGGGTGAGTACGAAAGGGCATAGTATATAATTTTACTTTGTTTATTTGAATGTAAAACCAGTTGAATAGGTCAAGCTTGTAGAATCAAGGTTACCATTAATTATATAATAAAGATGATTTCTTATCAAAGAAAAAATGTGTGGCTGCATATGGAAAGGATAGTAATATTATGTAATGGGTAGAGATTTATTTTCGGCACAAATTAAAACCACATTTTCTTTATTGATATCTGCTCTGCCATTGTTATTACATTAGGATGGGCAATTATTTTTACCCACTTTGGTGGTCACATGGTCTAAGGCGCTAATGTCGCAATAGGCTAAGTATCATAGACGGGGCTCGATCCTGGTCGGGTATACTGAGGGTAGTTTTTCCTAACTTGAGTTTCCACTCTCCCTCCACGCAAATGCGGATACACTTTCTATAACTTCAACCTTACTCATCCCTAACACATTACTGTAGGCCTAATTAGTAGGCCCTTACATAAGTGCATAATTTGATTGGGTAGTAAGAGGCGATGCTAAAAATATATATAGACCGGTATATTTTTGTTTTCTTTAGGGGTCTTCTAGCACCAGTGGCCATTTTAAATATATTTTAAATTTTATTTTTTATTTAGAAATGGTTTTAAAGAGTTTTACCTATATAAGTAAACGGATGTATAAACACCAAAAAGTGGTTCAATTTAAAGGAAATTTAAAGAGCCGGGGTTCAAAGTAGCTAAATAATATATTCCTTTAATATAGGCTTATTACAATATTAAATAATAGTATACTTATTTAAACAGCGTTTATTTAAATGTAATAAATAATATTAATGTACGTTGTCAGTTTTGACACTACAATATTGTTTTCACTATACAATCAGCTTGTAACTTATTAACATTCCGGTTGGAAGAAATTCTAAGAAAATGCACTTTTTTTCTGTCAGAAATAATATCATTTTATGATGAATAATATGTTTGATATTTATATGATTTATCAAAAATGACAGCTGAAGATCACATTTACGTGTAGTTGAAGTTTGTAACTGTCAAAGAGTCTGGTTTTGTATTCATTCAGCACGTATTAATTGCAGGATTATTCATCAAACGACTTATTATACTGAAAACCTTAAATAAACTTAACGTTCTCGAAAATGCCACACATTTGCACTACAAACTTTATATTATTCTATAACAAACTCACAAACATTAAATGGCAAATAAAAGGAATCATCAGGGCTCAGAATGGATTTCCCAAGACATACATTAGGTTTTCATTCCTTCGCTTATGTTAAGAGTTTGAAAACTCAACATATTGAAAAAATGAAGTAGGTAATTTTCTTATGAATACTTCGATCGCGTTTCATTTCTTATGGACAATTTTGTTCAGCCATTGCACAGTTGCTCAAAGAAAGAGAGGGAAAAAGATCGTGCAAGTAGAAAAATAAATCTCAACGTGTGTGGAGATGAAATAATGATTTGTTTCCGTACTAAGGAAACGGCAAGATGGATACCTTTTTGGGTTCTCTCTCTTCCCAACTCCCATCGTGTTGCGCGTGCGCAGTACTTCAAACTTCACGGCCACTTAGAGCCGATAATAGCCTGCGGCGGCGCGAGATGCTATCTACCGGTGCACAATAGGAGGTTGGGCTTGATTTCTCATTACTCTTTTCCTTTCTGCCGTATTCTAACGTGCTGTCCTGCGATCGTGCTGCCCTATATATATATATTATTATTATTTCTTCTTCACTGGCGGCAAACCGTGGCGCAGCCGGTTATGCAGATATGTGGACTCGTTCTCTACTTAATTTTCTCACGTCTTCTTCTTAAGCGGCACTTTCAAAAACTTTTACTTTTCTTTTTTAAAAGTTTGGTAAAACGTTTGAAATGAATACGGATTTCCACAATCAGATGCCTATGAATATTTTTTTTATTTGGCCCCGCCTCTACCTAACCGTGCGGATTTCTATTTAGTAAGCCACACCCGGCCGAGGTTTGAACCCCAACCTCCCCACTACTGTACATTTTGAGATTAAAGTGGTTGTGTGTGGTGTGGTGGGGGGAAGGGGATGCGAGTTAAGGTTTGTATTTTTACAGTTTTTTTTTTATAACGAACACTTTTTTGGTCAAATGGGGGACCTGGTGGTCTAGGGTTTTCGTGTCAAGACTTCTGTGCTGGGGTTCCGGGGTTCAATCCTCGGTCCCGGCACAGATTCATCCGCTTACCCAACCCTTCCTTCACCTCTGACAAGACCTCTTGTGAATGTGAGGAATGCCAGGCCTCCACCGTGGTTCGGATCCCACGTTAAACTGTAGGTCCTCCATCTCACAATCACCCTACCATTACACATTAGCGTAAGTGCTTATAGCCCGAATGGGTAGTAAGACGCGGTGCTAATAATAATTTTTTGGCCTAACTACTTAAAATATTGCTTTATTAGTTGAATTGTATTAACAGCTTTTGAATATTTGTAATGAACACTGTAGCATTTTATGATAAATTTTTTTTTTAAAGAAAACTAAGTCATAGTCAAATTTCATAATACTCATGACTATGGCATATAGACTCAAGAAAGATCATTCTGTTGAGGTTAGGCTACTCTATAACAGCACACACTTAGCCGAAACAAAGCAATGTATTTAGACTCATATTTAAGCAAAGAGGATCGTCGAAATGCAATGGCTTTGACTAAATGGAAGAACCAACAAACAGTTATACATTTCTTCCACTTATTAAACTATATGACATGACTATAGTAAATAAATAAATTATTGTATATAAACGGTAAGATTCAACTAAATGCAATAAACTTATGTGCTATTTTTTTTTTAATGTAACATACCCTGTACTCATCACAAGACATTGTTAGGATTGTCAAGTCTCGTAGAATACGGTGGGCAGGGCGTGCAGCGCGAATAGGAGAATATATAACCTTGTTCAGGGTATCTACTGGCAAACCTAATGGGAAAAGAAAGGTGCATACGGGGGGGGGGGGATAACATTAGAAGGAACTGGTGTTGGGCGGAATGGGATGAATAGAATCGATTCATTCAATTCTTTCAAAATCATTCGAATGAAAACATTAGCTGACTTGATGTGAGCTGGCCGTATATTCTNGGGGGGATAACATTAGAATGAACTAGTGATGGGCAGAATCGGATGAATAGAATCGATTCATTCGATTATTCTGAATAATCGATTCATTCGATTCTTTCAAAATCATTCGAATGAGAAAAACATTCGAATGAAAACAGTAGCTGATTTGATGCGAGCTGGCCGATTCATTCTCTTATCCCACCCTTGCCGGAAGTGTAGAGGAAAATCGACCTTATGATTATGAATGTTTCCAGGCTATCTCTATACAGATCTTTATTTCTATTAGGTTCATTTTCAATAAATAGTCCCCATAGCTACACAATAATCGACCATACGCATTCGAATGATTCTAAGGCTAATTTAATACAAAGTTTAAGTGGTTGTACAGTTTACAATCGAATAGCAGCCAAAAATAATTCGAATGAAAATTACAAAATTATTCTATTATTTTGCTACATTACTACGTGGATTGTTCTTTATTATTTCCTTAAAATTTTACCTTCCTAACTAACTAATCGCATATAGCACGAATGGTTTGAGAGATAATTATTTTAATGTTGACTTAAATTTATTAAGTAGATAAGTATACAATTTGTATGTATTTATTAAAACATTTCCCGGCCGTAATATTCAAATAGTATTATAATTTTATTCACTAAAATAATTTTACGATTGTAAGCTTATATATTTTTGTTATGTTTAGGAAATATTAAAGGGTAAATTATTTTGACTCTTTTAGACACAAAGGGAAACGAATGTTCCTTATTTAATTATCAATCGTACGCAAAAGTATTTATATTAATTGCGAGCTACTTATTTGAGAAATGCGTTCACTTTTTCACTGTTTAGTATTTTGTTATGGCTGCTATATTTTGATCTTTGACACTGTCACAAGGAACTAAATGCAGTAATAGAAAAATGTTGATAAGCTGCAAACGCAAAGAAATGCGTGTTGGGAGATCCGACAGCAGGGTGAAGAGAATAGTAGCACAAAGCAAAACGAGCAACTAGTAACTACTTTTAGAAGTAGTAAATATTCGATTATTACCGACTCTTTACTACTTCTCAAAATCATTCGAATGATTCATTAGATTAATTCGATTATTTTTCAAAGAATCGAATGATTATTCAATTCTTAAAATCATTCGATTATGCCCATCACTAGAATGAACCTTAAAGAGAGAGGATGTAATTAGGTGGACTGGATAGAACTAGTTAAAGAAAGGGTTAGGTGGCTTACTTTTGTAAGTGCGGCAATGAACTTCCTTTCATGCATTCTCTCTTATCTTAACATTGCTGGAATGTTTGCCATTTTTATCGTAGTTAAAATCTGTAGCCACGAACTAAAGTAGGCCTAATTAGTTTTCCTCGTCCATTGCAGCTTCACTTTACAAACGAACCACCCAAACTAAAACATCTGCACTCGAGATATAGCATTTCACAACCTCGCTTGGCGATAACACTCACTGCTGTTCCAAATTCCCCCGAACTTGCCTAGAAATTACCTATGATACAAATTTAATCTATAGAAACGTTGTCAACTTGAAGGAAATATTTTTTTATTTGATTCGTTTTGGTGTGAGCGGGTACATTTAAATAGTGGACACAATAATTTTCTGGAAGCTACGCTTAGATTCGATTTGTCAATAGGTGTGAATGGTGAAGAACATTAAACCAAATTTATTTATTAGATACATATTTTAATTATATTGGTCATATATATTTTTATGATAGAAATTAAAAATATCTACCCGAATTCGACCTACCTTCCATCTCACCTTAAGACCGTGCCCACATATGCGGGTAGTATTACTACTTCATTCCCCTATTATTAAGCCTTTTTGAGCACGTTGGTTACGACCTCGGTGTCATATTTTATAGTATCTGTAAAAGATTCATACTATAAAATTATTATTTTAAACATTAGATTTTTTTTGTGGGAAAAATACTGTTATTTCTGAAATTAGTTATTCACAATTCTAACAAAATATTGATAGGGGTTTTGCACGGTGATTGCTTTGTTACATAAAAAGGTTTCACATATTTAATGAAGTCTTAGGGATTTGACAGAAAAGCTTCAATAAAAATGCCAAAGTGTTTGATCATGAAAATAGTATAGATGGTTTCCAACAATATCTGTTCTAGAACCTCGAATAGGAAGTTTAAGAAATCACTTTTTTTTTCTCCAAGCAAATATAATGCTAACGCTAAAATTAAAATTAAAAGTGGTAGGGGATCGTCAAAAGCCGCATAACTTGATGTGGACACACATTGAACTAGGTATAGTACAGTAGCCCCATGGCTTCTTTGGTGCTGATTGACAGCATTGAAAAGTTACCAGACCAAATATTGTATCCCTACGCCGAACCAAATGACTTGCAAAAACATGTGTTTACCAACTGTCGCTTCTGACAGTGAATATTTAGGTATATACCTAAATGTCGACTGTCAGAAGTCAGCTGTTAACTGTCAGTCAGCACCAAAGAAGCCATGGGGCTACTGTAGATTTTCACAGCTGTGTGTTTTTGGCTGGGTGTGTTCTCTTTAAGCCCAGATTATATTAGCACAACTATTCGAAAACTAATTTTATATAGAATTACTTTTTAAAAAATACACTGCGTCTCACTATCTCTACCTGGACTATGAGATAATACACACTAATGATATCTAGAATAGGGATCGCGACCCACTTTGGGGTCGTGGCGTGTTTCGGGAGGAGTCGTAATTCTCGTAGAGGTTAAGCTTTATACGGCTCTGCGATTATAATCTCTATGGGAAAGATCAAAATTAAAATAAAGTAAAAACTCTTTTAAGTTGTTATTTTCTCCCAACCAAAATACCCGGCAAGTTCATTTATAATCCTTTGCGTGATCCTGTGATCGTAATATAATACATTTCAAATTATTAAAGCCAGCGTCAATGGGGGCACAAGGACTTGGTCTGGTTTGCTGGTGACTGAGAGACAGGGGATTAATTTCCCGCCGAATGTAATGAGGTAATTTTATTTTCTAACTGGTTCCCCATTCTCTCTCTCCACAAAATATGTGGATAGATTATTATTTTACATTATTCCTCTCAAATCCCTACTCCAATAGAGTAATTAAATGTGAATAGCCCGGTCAGTTTGTACTATTATTATTATTAGCACCGCGTCTTACTACCCGTTCGGGTTATACGCACTTACGCTAATGTGTAATGGTAGGGTGATTGTGAGATGAAATGGAGGACCTACAGTTTAACGTGGAATCCGAACCACGGTGGAGGCCTGGTATTCCCCACATTCACAAGATGTCTTGTCAGAGGTGAAGGAAGGGTTTGGTGATCAGATAAATCTGTGCCTGGACCAAGGATTGAACCCCGGCCGCCAGCACAGAAGTCTGACACCTTACCCCTAGACCGCCAGGTCACCCGTCAGTTTGTAAAACGTGAAGAATTTTTTTTTAAATAAAAGCTAGAATTTTTGTCGTATTCTTGGAGGATACCAAGATGTTGCGATAGTCCGAAACAAAAACAGGGATCAAAACACACAAAGAGCTTAAAACCGTGGACTTAAGACTGGTAGCCGTTAAAGATGAGTAGAGTATAACGTAGAGAAAATGTACAAATATTTGTGAGAAGAAAGGGCGGGAAACCAATGAGGAAAATAACACCATCTTCAGACCTGGCTGATTACCAAACCCTTCCTTCACCTCTGACAAGACATCTTGTGAATGTGGGGAATGCCAGGCCTCCACCGTGATTCGGATTCCACTACCATTACACATTAGCGTAAGTGCGTATAACCCGAACGGGTAGTAAGACGCGGTGCTAATAATAATAATAATAATAAAAATAATTTAGACCTGGCCGGGGTTATAGCTCCAACCTTCCTGCCACCGGCGAACCAGCACCTGTACGATACGGTAGCTATTAATGTGTTTAATCTCTCCCACGTGGTATCACGTGCAACCTATCGAGGTGAGATGGGTGTTTATAAACCAATATGTCTCTTGTGAGCCGAGGCTGTTACGACGCGCTCCAGGCCGGCGTGATAGGGGCAGGTTTCCCTGGCGTGACCTTTCGTTTTGCATGCGATTCACCTGTCTGATCTGCGATGCATAATTCACCCAGAGAAAGTTCCATCCTCTTGATTTCCTTGTCATCTTGTTCTGTAACTGGGGCCTGGGTTAACAACCCCTTTACTTAGTAGGTACTTTCTAATCTTATGAAGAGATAAAAATGTAATGTACTGTGGACATACCTGTTGTGTCACAAGAAGCAGACTATACTACATTCACGGTAGGAATTACCCTCTGAAAGGTCTTTTTTCCTACTAATATCCTACTATATAATAGATTTCTGGTAGAGAAAAAGGCCTTTCAGAAAAAAATTCCCACGGTGAACGGACTTTAAATGTCACCCCTTCTCCCTTGTAAGCTTGTCGCTTACGCTAGACTAGAGGGGCACGGTAGAAACGTCATTTTATGCAAACTCATCTTTTACCTGGCAACAGACAACATTGAAAATATTGGACTACCTTTTTAACTAAACTATTATAATATTAATATACAGGATTATCGTAAAATATGTCCGGGATCTCTTAATTAAATAGCTTTGGAAATGTACATATTTTTCTAGCACCGCGTCTTACTACCCATTTGGGCTATACGCTTAGATAATAATGATTTTTAGGAATTAAAAAGTTTTTATTTAGAGGAGGTACACCCGTATTTGCATGGAGAGAGAGAGAGTGGAAAAACATTTTGGAAAACCACCCTTAGTAGGTCTACACCCGACCGAGATTTGAACCTCGATCTTCCCGTCACTGCCACTGCAAGAGTAGCGCGTTAGACCATGCGGCGGACACCGGAGTGGGTATATAAATAATTGATTAATTATTATATGATAATTGAAGAAAATAACTTTAGTAACAAAATAAGAACTTGCAGTGCTGCCACGCCATTCGCAGCAATAATCACCAAAATAATCTACATTAATTAAAATTAAGGTGTTTTTTTTATCCTGTCTTGTCACGAGAATTGCGCGATAACTACAACAGGCAGAGAGAGTTCTGAAATATTAAAATTAATAGCCCCTGTGCACGAATATGTCTACGACAAAGACGGAATTTTAAAATTTGAAATAGATTTTTTAAATCAACTAAAAACTGGGTCAAAATAAATAATAATATTTAGCACCACGTCTTACTACCCATTCGGGTTATACGCTTTTTAAATACTAATTACGCTAATGGATTAGGAATTGGGAAGGTTGAATTAGAGGAAGTGAACCCGCATTTGCGTGGAGGGAGAGTGGAAAACCATTTAGGAAAAACCACCCCCAGTTCACCCGACCGAGATTCAAACCTCGATCTCCCCGTCCTCAGCAGTCGAGCTCAACACGACTAGCGCGTTAGCCAACTACGCCACCGAGGCGGGTCAAAATAAATAAAATGACGGGACTTTTTTTTCTGTCTGTTTGAAGCGAAGTAAAGCGTTGCAAGGGGTAACTACGCAATCCCAGGGCAGCGACGGTTACTTCTGCTAGAGTCAAATATTTCTTGAAGATATTTAACTATGGAATCCCAGACACCCTTTTTTTTTTTTTTGAAGAATCAGTATATCAAAAGTAACAGCTTCAAATCACATTTCTTGTATGAATTCATGAAACTAATTTTAGTAACTTTTGTAACCGTCAGTTACTGTTCGTCCTAACATGTTCTTAACACAGGTCCGCCAAACACTAGAGTTTCCGACATGGTCTCAATCGTGACACGTCTGGCTATATAACTAAAAGGCCTGGGTTGTATACCCGACATGAACTAAAAATAATCATCGGTGAAATATTGGGGCTCATCTCTTCACCTTGATGAATTGACGGGCGGCAAACAGGATGGTTGCGTTTCTTTTGGAACTAAGTTAACACGTGAGCTGTATGATGGTATCACTCGGTCCATTAAGAACTCTTAAATAGCCCAAAAGTTTTTAAACATGTGAGAGGTTTTGGGCTGTTAACTTCCTTAGTTTCCCCTTTACACTCGAGCAACCATACTCTTTCAGTTGTCTTGTATTTCCGTTATTATTATTATTAGTATTAGTATTAGTATTAGTAGCATTACTATTTTCTATCATTTGCTTAAATCATGTAAGCTATTTGTGTCTATGATGAATATGGTGTTTTATGTCGAAGTGTCTAAAAAAAAGGCTAGAAATTAGACTAACTATATCCTTAAATGAACTGGGTGTGGTTTTTCCTAAATGATTTTTCACTCTCCCTCCACGCGAATGCGGGTTCGCTTCCTGTAATTCAACCTTCCCAATTCCTAATCCATTAGAGTAATTAGTACTTAAAGCGTATAACCCGAACGGGTAGTAAGACGTGGTGCTAAATATTATTATTATATCTTTAAATGTTATAAACGTGATTTTAAAGCAAGAAGGTGAAGCTAAGCATAGACAAACAAACGAATGCGTTTGAATTTAAAGAAAGTTATAAGAATTCCCCCCTTTTTTTTCCCCTTCGACCATGTAGCTAACAAATAACTCAATAAATAAATGCTCTACTCACATTGAATATTTAAAAAAAAACTTATATCTAGGCCCTGGTGTTTTTCAATAGAAATTTATAACGACAGTCCCAATATCTAATTCAATGTGGTCCGGTCTGTGTTCTTGTGGGGCCCCTAATCTAAAGGGATATTTAAATATATAACAGGGGAAATGTGTAACCCTGGTTAACATGATTGAGAAAACCTTCTCATTGTTCTAATCATTTAGATAAAATACCTATATAATAATTGTTTATCGGTTCTTAGTATTAACAATAACTGTTAGGCATACTTGTTTATAACCATTATCATAACTTTTTTGTTCTTCTTGCGGCCCGCCAGGTTTCTTGCATTTTGCAGCTTGGCCTGCGAATCGTTAAAGGCTGGACCACACTGATTTACTAAATAGATGAGAGAGGGATGGCAAGATCATAATAAACTTAGCCTTAACACGACTTAAATAAACATAAAAGTTTGATTGAGTTTCACTTAACGTAATGTTTGTTACAAATTAAGCAACGAATTTGTACTTTTTAAAAGTAAAATTTTCAATTTAACGGAACTTGAGCAGTTAAGGGAGATCATATTTCAAATATTTATCATAGAAGCTTATTGAAATTACAAAATAAAGGGAAGGAAAAGGCCATTAGGTTTTGGTGTTGGAAAGCTACAGACTATACCGGAGACGGCGTCTGCACTCCATGAACAAACAAATGAGTACTAAATAATTGTTGACACGAATGTAACGTGAAAGTTCTCTCCCCTGGACAACTCTTACGTGAAGTGAACGTTAAGGGTGTTCGAATAATCGAGCAGAAATTCCTAAACGTAAAAATCCAAGTGGGCTTATAACGTTAATGGGTGGAGCTGTCCAGCAGTAGGAGAGCAATTAGGGGAGGAGAAAAATACATCCCAAACACCCCTTATTAGATTCAAAAAGGTTCATTCTATGCACCTATAACATCATTTTGGTCCTAATATTTGTAGATTTTTGGACTTTTCAGAGAGAAAAAAATGTCAATTTTCGCCTAAAATGTCTAAGTATATACTGTCATAAAATAGTTTTATGTTCTTTCCAATAAACACCAAATTCTTAGACTGTTAAAAGTTTTTATCAATATAAAACCTAAGTAATACTATTTCAGCTATAGTCTGATTCTGGTAATAATAACAGCATCTGACAGTTACAAACTTTACTAAAATGACTTTAATAATGTCAGTCAAGGCATGTGATCTGTAGCTATCACTTTAGATAAATATTAATACTATTACCTAGACATAAAATAATACTAATACTATAGTAAAATGTTATCAATGTAGACAGCAAAAAATGGGGTGTGGCTGTGTCATGGACACGACCGTGGGTTGTACGTGAATACGTTTATGTAACGGGTTATATATTTTTTAAATAAAATATTTTTATTTATGTATTTAGAATAAAAGCAAGGAAACAAATAATTATTGTGTTACAATATAACTTTATTAATTATAGGTCTGTGATACGAAAAGTACGACACAAATGGCATACAAGATAAATCAAGATTTCTGGTAAACGTTAAATCTGTCACTACTTTAAACTAATGTTTTATATACAATCGATAGATTTTTGATAATATTTTTTTATTCTAAAACCTTATTATATTCACTGTCACTACTTTAAACTAATGTTTTATATACAATCGATAGATTTTTGATAATATTTTTTATTCTAAAACCTTATTATATTCACTGTCACTACTTTAAACTAATGTTTTATATACAATCGATATATTTTGACGGCAGCTGACGATTAAAACTTAAACGAACATCGTGGCTTCTCCGAGTCAAAAGTTATATTAATTGCAAATCTCGATACGCATGCAAAATAACCTCAAAATGGCGGCGCTTCCCCCTCCACCACGCGCGATGCGTCACTGTTCTCGCGTATCGTAATGCATTCTTTGATTCTTTAGCTATCCAGTGGTATAATTTAATTTTTGATGTAGAAGATAGATTCGAAACTACAACGCCAAAATGTATCCCCCGATTTTGTTATCATTAGGTTTTTTGGATGGCCCCCGTATGGTAGCAAATTTAAAGACTTATTCACGTCAAAAAAATGTAAATTATACTTTCTGAAATGTCCATTCTCCTAGAATCCTAGTATACCTAGGCAGCCCTCTCAAGTGCGTCTTGATTGTTTACACGCGGATAACTGTTACGTAACTTGAACGTTAAGTTTTATCTTGACGGGGATATCAAGTTCTTCCGTGGAGATTAGTCCGATAACAATGGTAAGAGTTTTTCCACGACACCTCAAGAATGAATTATACGTAGCCCGAGTGTAATGCCTAGTGACTCCCCTTTTATGGGTGTCGTGGGGGGGAGAGCGAGGGGGTTGGGGCTTAACCCCAACGTTGCATGGAAGTCTACAGCAACAGGAGCTTCGCTTACAAAATGAAATAAGAGCAAAGTTTATAAACGCATGGAAAGTTAGGTTAAGTTATTTGTATAAATTATGGAAGGTTTGAAAGTTAAGTTTGTATCGTAATAATTATTTTTAACAATATTTTATGAATTGGTTTTCCTATCGTGGGCCAACTATTCATCTACGCATGAAAGGTTTGGACAAGTTTTGTTGGTTAGGAACCATAATTATATAATATATTATACATTATGGAAGAATTAAAAGTTATGTTTGTAGTGTGCTATTGCGCTTGGACTTCTTATAATACCATCCTTGAGTTGCAGTGGAGGAAGGAACTCGACCCTCTTCCTCCCCCCAATCCCCGCCAACACCCAGTGGAAGAACTCAGACCCCTTACCCCCACACTCTCCCCCGGAGAGGAACTCAACCATATACTTAAGGTAACTTTTTCCAACAGGGGATTAAACAAGCTCTCATGGAGGAACTCTACCGTGCTCGATCGTGATCTAAGAACGAGTGAGAAAGAGCAAGGATTTTTCTATTTCCTGCACTTCGACTAAAGCCTAACTTGATAACCACTGGTATTATCCCTAAAGCCTAACTTGCTAACCCCCGGTATGATCCCTCAAGCCTAACTGGCTAACCACTGGTATGATCCCTCAAGCCTAACTGGCTAACCACTGGTATGATCCCTCAAGCCTAACTGGCTAACCACTGGTATGATCCGGTTGAGGTTAAGCTGATTGGGGGTATTGGGGAGGTAGTTTTCTCTCAGCGGGAAGTAAACTCCATTCACGGTAAGAATTACTCTCTGAAAGGTCTTTTTTCCTACCAATATCCTACTATATAATAGATTTATAGTAGGGGAAAAGGCCTTTCAGAAAACAATTCCTGCGCTGAACAGACTTTAATAGGCCCCAATATATCATGGATAGAATGGTGTTAGAAACAATAACACTAGAAAAAAGTTTATATAGTCAATATTTTAATGGACGTTGAGTCTTATGAATCTGCATGACTCACTAGCATTTTATTATAGCTTTTAAAACTTTAAATTTTTGCAAGATTTTATCATTGGGTAATGTTCTTCATTGAATAAAAGACATCTGGCTCCAACGCTACTAATTTACGGGATAATAAAACTGTAGTCGTTAGTACAACACAAATCATTACACACACTTAGTGGTCGTCCATAAACCACGTAACGCTTATTTTTCTTACCTTTCTTAGCCCTACNTCAAGATGTCAAGCTCAGATTCCTCAGGTTCTTGAGGAAAAACCTCTGCTATGTTTATGTTATGGATGTTAGATTTGCGATTTGAGTAAGAGCCAGACGGCACTACTATATGCCGAGTAGGATGGCACTTTTCTAGAGTGGTTACATGATGTATTGTTCGTTCACGGTAGGAGTTTACCTGGGAAAGGACTTTTTTCCCTACCAGAAATCTATTATATAGTAGGATATTGGTAAGAAAAAAGACCTTTCAGAGGTAAACTCCTCCCGTGAATGAAGTATATGTTAAAGTGCCCACATACGAGGCTTGACACTGGTAGAAGACATCTTTTTAATGTTGTACACTTTTTTATAGTCATATTATCATCACAAGAGAGCTAACTAAACAATTCTAGGCATACAACTTTTCTAAATAATATTTTGGATTAATCAACAACTTTAGTTAACTTATCCACTCCTAAACTCATGTTTCGTCCCAACATCGATCCTGGACCCTGGCTTCACTCTCGAAAAAGACTAGATGTCAAATGAAGCGTAGATCGGGGTTCGAAATCTGTTGGGTTTACTCAGAGTGGCTTTTCATAATGGTTTTATATTCTCTTTCAATTTTAATGAGGGTATATTACCTCTAAAATTCTACCCTCTCAATTTCTACCCCATTAGATAAATATAATAGAAACTAGCTAGAATAACTACAATTTGACTGTACCACCCTACAAAATGTATATTAAAAAGTTCTATACTTTAAAGAAAATCTACCAGTATTGGTACGGAGGGAGAGCGGGAAACCATTTAGGAAAACAAACCCTCATTAGATCTGACTAGTAATCTCCCCCCACATCGGCCGTATAGTCTACTGAGAGTGACAACTTAGACAATGCGGTCACCGTAGCGGGTGTATAATAGTTGCATTTATACATACTAATTTATTAGAAGGGAAACTGTATTCACCTAACTTTGGAAAATAATTAAAATGATATTTGAAGCTTTACTTTTCCTAACATACTGCTGGCACTGAGAAATAACACTATTGATGGACTCCTAAAACTTGCCTTGACATAAATTATGTACTTTTGTTTCTTTCCATTACAATACGTCTTTTTTGGGACTCTTCTGCTGTTTTTTTTTTATGGATTTCGCTTTTTATACGCAAGCAATGAAAAAGTCTCCTCTTTTTGAAGAAACTGTTTTAATTTTTGTACAAACACAAGCGATTATTCACGGACCATGTAAAATAATGTGCAGTAGGAATCTAAATTATACTAAAACTCAATAATTAATACTTATAAACTAAGGTCACTTCGACTGACAGCTGATATCCAACTAAAATCACGTGAGGGGGTCAGTAGATTGGATAAATTCAAACAAGTGCAGCGAGTATAAACATGTCACTGTCATGCGCGTGAAAATATGTGTTTTCGAATGTGCTTGGCGTTCGTAGTCTCGGACAGACAAACACATAAGCGCATAAGAAATACTAATAGACAAAAAGTGCTAAACTTGCATTTTCAACGCCACAGATATTCGCAAGTTATCTATAAGTAAGTTTATCAAAGGTGGAAACATGAACTATAATATTATTTCTGAACATTAGACTTTGAGTATAAGATATGTGTTACGTAACACTTTGATGTACCCCGCGCTCCCCCCATGTAACGGTGTGTAGACATTAGGGCTACCCCCCGCCCCTCCTCAAAGCGTTACGTGGTTTATGGACGACCCCTTAGAGAGTAGTTCCTTTAGGCGTGTTCTAGTCCTGTCAGGACATTCTTTCCAATGTGCCTATATAAATAATTGAGATCAATAATTGTCACGTTTCTATTAAAATTCGCATACAAATTTGTAATTTCTGAAAGAAAAGACTGAGATAAACATGTCTAAAATTTTGATTAGATTGAACCTCAATTTAATATTAGAGAAGCGCAAAATAAGTTTTTCCTCTGTACAAGCCACATTTTCATAATATGTGCCTTTTTTTGAAAATACATTTATTCGGCCAAAATTGGAGGCATTTTACTATTTTATTAGTGTTATTGGGTAACCTGGTGGTCTAGGGTTAAGGTGTCGGACTTCTGTGCTGGCGGCCGGGGTTCTATCCTCGGTCCCGGCACAGATTTAGCTGATTACCAAACCCTTCCTCCACCTCTGACAAGACATCTTATGAATGTGAGGAATGCCAGGCCTCCGCCGTGGTTCGGATTCCACGTTAAACTGTAGGTCCTCCATTTCATCTCACAATCACCCTACCATTACACATTAGCGTAAGTGCGTATAACCCGAACGGGTAGTAAGACGCGGTGCTAATAATAATAATAATAATAATAATAAGTGTTATTTTTTAGATATTAGTTTGTATATATATAATATATATATATAAAGAGTCGCATCTGAATATCACATGACTTGACGTATTTTTCTGTCATATAAGAGCCTTTCTATGAAAATTAGACTTAAATTGTCCTTTGATCTGAATACGTAAACACTTGACAGGTCACAAATCGCTATGGTATTAGCTTCGTCTAATATAAGAACTTCAACTTAACAGTACGGGGTCTGGATGTTGTTTGTGTTTGAACCAGGTTAAGAAAAGTCTCTTATAGCACATAAAATGACACTAAATTAATTTTTTAAATACATTTGTTAATGATTTTCTTTCAACATAGTTTTTTTTTTAAATCTTCCTCTACACATGTTCACGCTCCAACATAGACAAAAGGTTACTATATTTACCCCGATCTCCCCGTTTTCAGCAGTCTAGTATACTGCGAGAGTGACGACTTAGACCATGCGGCCCCCCAAAGCAGGTACTGACGAGTGTTCGACCCGAAGGTTAGCTTGATGTGCTTCCCATTCATCCTGAGCTGGACATGCATTCAGCCCTTCGGACGGTAAATGCTTTCAGCACCATCTGGTGTGAACCACATCTTCTAGGGAAGTTCATAAACTGCGGTGGTTTCCCGTTGTCTCCCACATTGAAATTCTACGAGCGAGTGAGAAAGAGCCTATACATTTTGCCGCAAAGTTATTTTTTACATATCTTCCAAGGATCCTTTCTTTACAGGTCCAAAATCGACACGGAACCGACGGCTTTACTTCTCCCTGGAAGAAGCTGTTGTGCTTTTTTTTTTGTCGCTCAATAAAAATCCGTCAACCTCAGATGGGTTTGAACACACAAACCTTGGTTCAAATACATTAGCATGGACCCAGATTGAGGGGCGTGGCTCTCACCATGTCCCGCAGGTTCTCATTGGTGAAACTAAAAAATTAGTTTGTTAGCAAGTTTCTTTCTTGGAATTACTACTTAATACGTTCATCTAAAATTTTATCAGGAAAAAAACTCTGCGCACTTATTTTTATTAATGAATTTTGCTACAGTTTGTACTATATGTATCTCTGTTATTTATAAGAACCGACCTGCTCTACAAAAGCGGACACAAGTCTTCTGCTGCTCCTGTACACGCCCAAATGTTATCTCTCACATGGGAGGTATCCACGTGGGAAAGTTAGCTCGCAACACAATATCTATACTTTCTCTATAGTGAAATTATGTAGGGCTATTACTGAACCAGAAACAATGTGTCCTTTTTTTATATATCACCGTTCAACGTAGCGCTATTTTTTATTAATACTTTTCTCAACCCTATATAAGGCTTATGGGTGACTTGGCGGTCTAGGGGTAAGGTGTCAGACTTCTGTGCTGGCGGCCGGGGTTCAATCCCCGGTCCTGGCACAGATTTATCTGATTACCAAACCCTTCCTTCCCCTCTGACAAGACATCTTGTGAATGTGGGGAATGCCAGGCCTCCACCGTGGTTCGGATTCCACGTTAAACTGTGGGTCCTCCCATTTCATCTCACAATCACCCTACCATTACACATTAGCGTAAGTGCGTATAACCCGAACGGGTAGTAAGACGCGGTGATAATAATAAATAAATAATAATTTAATTAATGATATAACTTGACATAAAGTAAGGAGAAAAGAAGAGAGCAGCTTAAAATAAATGTACCCACTTCATCGTGGAAAGATTACAGATAAAATCGCACGTGAGAGTTCCACTTCATTCTCCCTGTCGATGGTAGCCCAGTGCAGCGGGATTCTTCAATCACTGCCGTGCTCCTTCCCTAGGCCTGTTTTTTGGCAATTTAAACTGTAGAGAGGGTTAGACGGTAGTTTGACTGAGTGACACCAGGGTTGCTCTAACCTCTGGCTGCGGTTTATCCGCCCTCTTCACGCGATCGCTGGAGCATCTGCTTGTGAATCACCTAACTCGTAAAACCCGCTTCAGTAGTCGCGTGGTCTAACGCGCCACTCTCGCGGCCGGCTAGACTGTCGATGACGGGAAGATTGAGGTTCGAATCTTGGTCGGGTGTACTGAAGGTATTTTTGTTCACTGTGGTTTTCCGTTCTTCCTCCACGCAAATCCGGGTACACTTCCTCTAAATAAAACCTTCCAAATCCCTAAAAGCACTAACGTAATTTAGTACATAGGCGTATAGCCCGAACGGGTAGTAATATGCTGTGCTAAATGAAAAAACTAGCTCGTATTGTTTGGTTAAGCTAGAATTTGCCGATGGCCAGTGCTGTAATTAGGCATTACTGACAAAATAGTCCCTTCGAATAAAGTATTATTATTATTATTATTATTATTATTATTATTATTAGCACCGCGTCTTACTACCCGTTCGGGTTATACGCACTTACGCTAATGTGTAATGGTAGGGTGATTGTGAGATGAAATGGAGGACCTACAGTTTAACGTGAAATCCGAACCACGGTGGAGGCCTGGCATTCCCCACATTCACAAGATGTCTTGTCAGAGGTGAAGGAAGGGTTTGGTAATCAGATAAATCTGTGCCGGGACCGAGGATTGAACCCCGGACGCTAGCACAGAAGTCGGCCACCTCACCCCTAGACCACCAGGTCAAGTTCTCTGCACTGATGTTGATGCATGTAATAATATGTTTTCTACTCACATCTCAATATGCGTCAGGGTTATTGTCATCTATATTATTATTATTATTATTAATAGCACTGCGTCTTACTACCCGTTTGGGCTATACGCACATCATCTATATTAATTAGAAAGAAAATTAAAAAGAAACACCCTCAGTAAACCAGGCTGAAATTCGAATCCCGACCTTCCGGTTAGTAGCAAACCAAACCAAATTAACAATTAACATTTCGACCGTATCCCCACTGTCACGGCTCAAATATATATATATATATATAAGTTTTTAACAATGAAAATGATCTAAGGCAACCCCAATGTTGCGAACAATGGCCTAAACTCCACGAATTCCAATAGCCACTAAAAACCACGATAAATATACCTTCTACATTGCTATTGCTGAATCACTAAAATTAACAATCAAATACTAGAAATTACCCGCCTCGGTGGCGTAGTTGGCTAACGCGCTTGTCGTGTTGAGCTCGACTGCTGAGGACTGGGAGATCGAGGTTCGAATCTCGGTCGGGGAAACTGAGGTTTTTTCCCTAAATGGTTTTCCACTCTCCCTCCACGCAAATGCGGGTTCACTTCCTCTAATTCAACCTTCCCAATTCCTAATCCATTAGAGTAATTAGTAATTAAAGCGTATAACCCGAACGGGACGCGGTGATAAATATTATTATTATTAAATACTCGAAATTCACTAAAGTAATTAGAAAATACTCCGACTGATCAGCGCACTCTACCGTTATTTGAACCCCGACCAATTTGCCAAATAATAAAAAAAATCGTTTAGGGAACCATCGATACCAGAACCATTTACGAACCAATTCTGCCAAAGAGAATTTCACGGATGAAAGAAAGATTGTGTGCGGCGGAATGAGATCAAACGTGATCAGATTATGATCTGGATTGTCGAGGTAAATGGTAGGAACCTGTCCCTCCTCAAGGCTCGTGATCGGCGAAAGGGTATAAAAATAAAGGGAAGGAGGAGTTGATAATCGCAACTGCCTCCCCCCTTGAAGATCTTAAAGGAAGGACCGAAGAAAGCAGAGAGAGAGAGAGACATGGAGGAAGGGTCAGAGCATACTTTCACTGCGCCTAGTTTCACGCGTGATCAATCAAGACAAGTGGTTCTCAAGTGTTTGGACCATTAATTAATATAGTCCCTTGGGGGCGCATGCGCACGAGCGAGCGCGAGTCTCTTTCCTCCGCCCGCTAACAGCAGTTTGGGGGGAGCATGTCCGCTGTCTGGCTGGCTCTCTCGCACCCAAATACACACGGTCTGAATTACAATATTTTACTTTCTCAAATATAAACTGTAAATTATTGTGAACACAAAAAAAAAGTTTTCCTCTAGAGATGATGAATTTTGACATCATGTGTGTTCATAAAAAACATAATTAATTGAAGTAAGGAACAATATATATTCTAAATTGATAAAAATAGAATCAATAGAAATAGCAAGGTAAACTGAGAAATTTATTAAGTTGTGAAATGAATTATAAAGATAATATTTAAGTTAGCATGTCAAAAAAGTGTATAGTTTAGAATGATTGTGATAAAACAAATTTGAATAAAATTAAAATATAATACTAGACATTATACATACATATTAAAAATGTGAGTCAAAGTAGCACATAGTAATAAGAACAAAACATTATTATTTTTATCAATACCATACACTCCTATGGTCATGTTTGACTCTTGTCTTAATACAAATATGTAATGTTTTGTTCTTATTACTATGTGCTACTTTGACTCACATTTTTAATATGTATGTATAATGTCTAGTATTATATTTTAATTTTATTCAAATTTGTTTTATCACAATCATTCTAAACTATACACTTTTTTGACATGCTAACTTAAATATTATCTTTATAATTCATTTCACAACTTAATAAATTTCTCAGTTTACCTTGCTATTTCTATTGATTCTATTTTTATCAATTTAGAATATATATTGTTCCTTACTTCAATTAATTATGTTTTTTATGAACACACATGATGTCAAAATTCATCATCTCTAGAGGAAAACTTTTTTTTTGTGTTCACAATAATTTACAGTTTATATTTGAGAAAGTAAAATATTGTAATTCAGACCGTGTGTATTTGGGTGCGAGAGAGCCAGCCAGACAGCGGACATGCTCCCCCCAAACTGCTGTTAGCGGGCGGAGGAAAGAGACTCGCGCTCGCTCGTGCGCATGCGCCCCCAAGGGACTATATTAATTAATGGTCCAAACACTTGAGAACCACTTGTCTTGATTGATCACGCGTGAAACTAGGCGCAGTGAAAGTATGCTCTGACCCTTCCTCCATGTCTCTCTCTCTCTCTGCTTTCTTCGGTCCTTCCTTTAAGATCTTCAAGGGGGGAGGCAGTTGCGATTATCAACTCCTCCTTCCCTTTATTTTTATACCCTTTCGCCGATCACGAGCCTTGAGGAGGGACAGGTTCCTACCATTTACCTCGACAATCCAGATCATAATCTGATCACGTTTGATCTCATTCCGCCGCACACAATCTTTCTTTCATCCGTGAAATTCTCTTTGGCAGAATTGGTTCGTAAATGGTTCTGGTATCGATGGTTCCCTAAACGATTTTTTTTATTATTTGGCAAATTGGTCGGGGTTCAAATAACGGTAGAGTGCGCTGATCAGTCGGAGTATTTTCTAATTACTTTAGTGAATTTCGAGTATTTAATAATAATAATATTTATCACCGCGTCCCGTTCGGGTTATACGCTTTAATTACTAATTACTCTAATGGATTAGGAATTGGGAAGGTTGAATTAGAGGAAGTGAACCCGCATTTGCGTGGAGGGAGAGTGGAAAACCATTTAGGGAAAAAACCTCAGTTTCCCCGACCGAGATTCGAACCTCGATCTCCCAGTCCTCAGCAGTCGAGCTCAACACGACAAGCGCGTTAGCCAACTACGCCACCGAGGCGGGTAATTTCTAGTATTTGATTGTTAATTTTAGTGATTCAGCAATAGCAATGTAGAAGGTATATTTATCGTGGTTTTTAGTGGCTATTGGAATTCGTGGAGTTTAGGCCATTGTTCGCAACATTGGGGTTGCCTTAGATCATTTTCATTGTTAAAAACTTATATATATATATATATATTTGAGCCGTGACAGTGGGGATACGGTCGAAATGTTAATTGTTAATTTGGTTTGGTTTGCTACTAACCGGAAGGTCGGGATTCGAATTTCAGCCTGGTTTACTGAGGGTGTTTCTTTTTAATTTTCTTTCTAATTAATATAGATGATGTGCGTATAGCCCAAACGGGTAGTAAGACGCAGTGCTATTAATAATAATAATAATAATATAGATGACAATAACCCTGACGCATATTGAGATGTGAGTAGAAAACATATTATTACATGCATCAACATCAGTGCAGAGAACTTGACCTGGTGGTCTAGGGGTGAGGTGGCCGACTTCTGTGCTAGCGTCCGGGGTTCAATCCTCGGTCCCGGCACAGATTTATCTGATTACCAAACCCTTCCTTCACCTCTGACAAGACATCTTGTGAATGTGGGGAATGCCAGGCCTCCACCGTGGTTCGGATTTCACGTTAAACTGTAGGTCCTCCATTTCATCTCACAATCACCCTACCATTACACATTAGCGTAAGTGCGTATAACCCGAACGGGTAGTAAGACGCGGTGCTAATAATAGTAATAATAATAATAATAATTAGTGCAGAGCAAAGGAAAGACCACAGTGATAAATGACATCTGAAGAACCATACCCACTACACCGGGCTGAAATTTGAACCACTACCTTCTAAGTCATAGAAGATCCAGCTATTTCAAGTCTGACGCCTTATAACGCGGAACCACCGGCGCATACCATGTGCATCCACACACTATCACCTCGTTCGACTGGCGCTCCCGCAGCGATAGAATACATCACATTCTCCCCACGAATCGCCGATGGCACAACGTTTTAAATAGCGGTTGCACTGTTGTGTCTGCCAGTTTCGCAAAACACGCGATTTTCTTGGAACTATAGTGACATTCGTACGACAACAAAATGTTGCGTGTGAGATGTTACGTAAAGACGGTTCACATGTTTGTGCAGTACTCTCTTATTACGTCTCATTGATTCCCCGACTGTGACTTGGGTCGTGTACCTTTCGTTGATGCAACTTGTATGTCAACTGTCTTACTCTTCTTTTTCACGGGAGATTTTTTTGTAGCTACACGGGACGCGCCAATCCAATCTCTACGAAGAGGACTTCCTCTAAAAGTTAGACAAGTTACTAGAGTTATTTTCACGTATTTATACGTCAGGTCACGTGATCTGGAGTGGTCACTTTTGATAGTTATCAATATCTATAAAATAACAGTAATACAGTAAAATTATATCAATGAGAATCACAAAATGTGTGTTTTGTATTTGATAAACGGCCCTTTCTAAGAAAATTGGACTACCCTATGCCTTGGTAAGATATAGTTAGTAAAAATACCTAATTATTTTTTTATCAGGAATCATTGCGACTAATGCCACTCGTTATTTTGGCACGTTTGTACAATCCACACGATTGTCCTGGGATTTTTCATGACCGTGGATATTGAACGTCTTATCTCTAGTTGATACAACGATCAGGGATTCAAACCAGCTCTCTCTGCCATGGGAATCACCCAATTATTCCTTTTATTGTCCTACCAATAAGGGAGAAAGACAATTTCATAAGTGTACACTACTTGGTCTAGATTGCCTTGATTAAACCTAAATATATCATTGATTTTGGGTGTTCCACCTACTTGAAGTAACATCCATCATCTCACTGCAGTATTTAGGGTGACCTGGTGGTCTAGGGGTAAGGTGTCGGACTTCTGTGCTGGGGCTCCGGGGTCCAATCCTCGGTCCCGGCAAAGATTTATCTGATTACCAAACCCTTCCTTCACCTCTGACAAGACATCTTGTGAATGTGTGGAATGCCAGGCCTCCACCGTGGTTCGGATTCCACGTTAAACTGTAGGTCCTTCATTTCATCTCACAATCACCCTACCATTACACATTAGCGTAAGTGCGTATAACCCGAACGGGTAGTAAGACGCGGTGCTAATAATAAATGCAGTATTTATTTTGTAAATTTTAGTTATAAAGATAAAAGATCACAAATTATCATCAATTATCTTAAATTGTTATGGTGACCCTATTGAATTTTGGCTTTATTTTAGCAAAGCTAGATTTCATTACCGTTTATTATGACTTTTATTTAAATGGCTTTATTGAATCTGGCGAAAATTAAAGTGTGACAACGTAACTCACAATCATTGTCTAGTAAATTTTAAAAAGTTTTATCTCATTCATAAATTATTGTATTATTTATATTAATAATATTCACACAAAACAAATTTTAAATGTACATCATTACAAACAATTAGTTTTAGAAAACCCATTCACACAAATTTTCCTTATTTTAACTTAATTAATACCATTGACTTTGATCTCGGAACTGCAACCTTTCTCGTGAAACGTCATTGAAAATTAGCCAATATGTATTTTTTTTAAATAAAACTTGAAATATTTAAGTTTTTAATTCCATAGAGACCTTTCATCTCCCATTTGTCATGGAGCTTATTTTAAAATAACGCGGGGTTCCTTGACGTCTACAACGCATCTTGGTGCTACGCTAGAGAGCACCCTTAATGAACTTGTTTAATACTTTGTGGTTGTTCATGTACCAAGCTCAAGACGTTGAGCACAGCTTAAAAAATAAGATAATAATTAGTAATATTTAGCACCGCGTCTTACTACCCGTTCGGGCTATACGATTTAAGTACTAATTACTCTAATGGATTAGGAATTGGGAAGGTTGAATTAGAGGGAGTGAACCCACATTTGCGTGGAGGGAGAGTGGAAAACCATTTAGGAAAAACCACCCCCAGTTCACCCGACCGAGATTCGAACCTCGATCTCCCCGTCCTCAGCAGTAGAGCTCAACACGACTAGCGTGTTAGCCAACTACGCCACCGAGGCGGGTAGATAATAATAAAGTTAACTGATTTAACGTTTTGCGCTTCAAATTTAACAATGTCAATCAACCTTTCTAATACTGTCAATAAAACAATAGCGCTATTGAATGTCTGGACGTCGGCTTGGACTGGAATACAAAGGGTTTTTTTTCTCTCTCTCGCACAAGAATAAAGAAAAGTTTCACTTTCTGAACTTATAAAAGGCACTTAAGTGTGCGACTTGGCTTCTTCTCGTGCAATGCAAATTATGTGAACTCTTTGATCACGACTCGAGACAATAGCACATAGGAACGCAGCAAAAGGGTGGACCACGGCGGGCGTACTTTCCAATGATAGTTTTTTTTTTTCAAGATCGCCTCTCGATGTAGGAAGAAAGGCGTTATTCATCCTATCCGTTACTGTTAGATTCGTATCACGATCGTTGGAAACGCCATTTCTCTCGTAAGGTCATGGGAAGGTCCTTATTTTTTTCACTCGAACAAGCGACACTTTTTAACTAGGCGAGAAGAATAGATCTGAAGGTCACATGGGTGTTATTAAAACCACTTTCATGTACTTGTAGGTAAATTAATGATATGTGCAGTTGATACCAGGGCTGTCCTTAAGCGGAGCTGGGGGGTTGGGGAGGGAGAGAGGGGGGTATGGCCAGAGCTTCACTTTGGAGCGTCCCTCTTAGGAAAGTAAAAATTAAATACAAAAACTTTAACGTTTATAATCAAGAAATAAAGTATTTTTTAAGTGCATATACATATTATTATTATTAGCACCGCGTCTTACTACCCGTTTGGGTTATACGCACTTACGCTAATGTGTAATGGTAGGGTGATTGTGAGATGAAATGGAGGAGCTACAGTTTAACGTGGAATCCGAACCACGGTGGAGGCCTGGCATTCCCCACATTCACATTATGTCTTGTCAGAGGTGAAGGAAGGGTTTGGTAATCAGATAAATCTGTGTCGGGACCGAGGATTGAACCCCGGCCGCCAGCATAGAAGTCTGTCACCTTACCCCTAGACCGCCAGGTCACCTGCATATATATATATATAGGATTAAATAATCAAATTAATTTTCACTCTCCCTCAACACAAATGTGGGTACACTTCCTCTAAATATAACCTTCCTAATCCCTCTCTAAAACCCCGAGGGTAGGCCAAAAGGTTAGTAAGACGCGGTGCTAAAAGAAAAATCAGACAAAAGCAAAGGTTTGCTTGAGACATGTGAAAACGAGTTTGGCTCTTACCAGACATTTAGTCGCACCCGCGAATATTGGCAGATCGTATGATATGGTGGATTGAGAGAGAGAAGGCCATTTCCACGGCTAAATAGGATGTCAGCATCTTTTACATTGTCAACGTAACCTTTTGATTTGTTTTTCATTTCATACAAAAATGCTCTATAAATAAAAGAAAGAGGGCCTCAAAAAATATTCCTTAAATCGGACCTGGCTGATACTTTTGATAGATACTATTATTTCCTCCAAGATAACACCAGTAATATAGTAAAATGTTAGCATTGTTTAGTTCAAAACAGTATGGTTGTATTTTATGAATTGTTTTTACCACCGTGTGCTTACAGTGGTAAAGAGGCTCCTACTTTTTTTTTAAATGTTTAATAATTGGTGTGTGTGTGTGTGTGTGTGTGTGTGTGTGTGTGTGTGTGTGTGTGTGTGATGCATACAATGGGAAAGAGTGAGAACTTCACTAATGAAAAGAGAAACATAGATTGGTAGCATGTGTGTATGTACCACTGTTCGCCGATACTTTCACATTAGTCGGGATATACTGTAGTTTTTCAAAATTATTTTGTCGGTAAATAATTTGATTCATACTGGTGGCCGTGTGCGGACCAAAGTGTCCTTATTTTTTAGCACCACGCCTTACTACCTGTTAAGGTTATACGCATATTTACTAATTATGCTTTAGAGTTAGGGCTGAGAATATAGAGTAATTGTACCCGCACTTGCGTGGATGTCGAGTTAAAAACTATTTTGGACAAACCTCCCACAGTACCCCCCCATAGGAACTCAAACCCCGATCTCCTTGTCATTGGCAATCTAGTCTGACACGAGAGTGACGCCCTAGACCATGCGGCCACTGCAGCAGGTGTGTCTATGTAGTCTTGTTTGGTTCGCCGGTTACGGGGGAGGTGAGATTTTAAATTCCTGCCTTGCATCTTATTCAAACCCTGTTTTCAACTTGTTAGTTCTTTAATTTTAAGCGTATTTAATTTATATTATTTATGACGATTTTTTTAACGTCTTTGTAAAATTTGATATGGGCTTAAGCTACTTTAGGGAAAACTTAAAAAAAAAAAAATCCCCAGATTTTGTGGCTAATCTGTTAATAAGGTGGTGTTTGTTAAATAATGTCCAATCTTCCTTCATGAAGATACGGGTAGACTTATCTTACTCATTGTTAACCTATTACCGCGCACATGTTCTATGCTACCGAGTTTAAATATTATAGTCATGCCTTGTTATAGCTGGTGTTAATGTTACCTCGAGAAACAGAAACGAATGACTTGCACTACGTTTGTCGGACAGAAACACTTTTGAAACTAATGGTTTTTACTATTATTTTACTAGATTTTTTTAAAAAAAAAGTGACATTTGAGGTGAGAGAGTATCAGTGGAAAATATCAAGATAATATACCACACTGATGATAAAAAAAAAAGTGAGAGTACATTTTCAACTGTGCCGTGTGACATTTTAAATTGTTGTCAAGTAATGTTCAAGCTCTGTTAAGGAGGTCCAGGTCTTTAACCTCACCAGGTGATCACGTGGTTAATGGTGTAGGGGTCTCAATATACTGGATTGCTGGAGAGGGGATATAGAGGTTCAAATTTCAGTCGGATGCATTTGGTTATTTTTAAACTTGTGATATATATATATATATTTGTGGTTTTACCATCGCCTCTCCTTGATAATGTGAGTGCATGTGCACTCCCTATAAACCACTCTCCACGTCCTTATCCCTTAAATTAAATCGTTATTATTTTTTTATGTATTATCATTATTAGCACCGCGTCTTACTACCCGTTCGGGTTATACGTACTTACGCTAATGTGTAATGGTAGGGTGATTGTGAGATTAAATGAAGGACCTACAGTTTAACGTGGAATCCAAACCACGGCGGAGACCTGGCATTCCTCACATTCACAAGATGTCTTGTCAGAGTTGAAGGGAGGGTTTGGTGATCAGATAAATCTATGCCGGGACCGAGGATTGAACCCCGGCCGCCAGCATATTTTTTATGTAAAATCTATTTATTTTTTCCTAAGATTAAACCCGGGTCTCTCCATTCAGAGCTACTGTACTCAAAGTACCTTTATCCCCATTTCCCTCGCACTCGGTCGTTGTCACAATAGACCCGAGGACGTGACCTTGTCGGCTGTGTGACTCTGAAACTGTATCAATTTGTTGTGTTTCCTTCTTGGGCTACTAACACGCACTTTCCCACCAAACCGAGCGACAGATGTTCTCAAGGCGGGCCTTTACACTCTGGAAGTGACTTAGCTCTTATAGTTAGGTGGCGGCGTTGCCAATGTAACATTTTGAACGGAGGGTAAAATATGTATATAGCTACAGTCCTGTTCTGATAGAAATACTTTTTTTTACACTTAAAAAGTTACTAAAACAGTTTTCAAATATTATTTTAACAGTTATTTTGAAAATGGAAGCTCTTCACCTATTTTTTTAATAACCAACTCTGAAATAAATTTTCATATTCAGCACACATTAAAAAAATACGTTTATTATCTATATATTATTTTTTTCAAATCATATCCCCACAAAAAAAAAATCTGTGTGGGCATCTGTATCGGCTTTAAAATTAACGCCTGATGGTTAGGCAGCGCACTCACCTGTACTGTTAAGCAGACTGCATTGCGGAAAATGTTCTATTCGACAGGCGAATTCTCTACCTATTTTTACTCTAATGTTTATCAAACTATATTTTTTTTATGACTAGTAAATGAGTCGATTCTTCAAATTAAGGGTTTGATTTATAATTGTTGGAATAATAAATTGTTCTAAAATGGCTTAAACAATGAATAAAATGGATATCTGGAGAATATTTGACAGGAACAATAACACATTCGTTTAATAAATTTAATAATATTTTAAAATAAAAAATAGTATATAGGGATTCGATTCGATTGAGTTAGCCCATTTTAAATTACCATCCAAGCCTATTAAATTTTTATTAATGGAAACTATTATACAATTAAAAAAACAGCTTGGGTGTCATCATTAATAAAATTCCAAACGTTTGTAAATGATCCAAGTGTACACCTACAAATTCTAGTTATTATACAATGAGTATACATATTAATATTATATATTTAATACATGTTTGGCCTATAATATTGGTTCATATTTAAGTTCAAAACGTTATTTATTTTAGATTCATTCAGTATAGGTAAGTTATTATTATTATTATTATTATTATTATTATTATTATTATTAGCACCGCGTCTTACTACCCGTTCGGGTTATACGCACTTACGTTAATGTGTAATGGTAGGGTGATTGTGAGATGAAATGGAGGACCTACAGTTTAACGTGGAATCCGAACCACGGTGGAGGCCTGGCATTCCTCACATTCACAGGATGTCTTGTCAGAGGTGAAGGAAGGGTTTGGTAATCAGATAAATCTTTGCCGGGACAGAGGATTGAACCCCGGCCACCAGCATAGAAGTCTGACACCTTACCCCTAGACCGCCAGGTCACCCAATATAGGTAAGTATTCCCTTTAAAATAGAGAGTATGAATTTCATCTGTTTCTAAGTATATATATTTTTTAGTCGTCCAAAGATTCGGGATGATTGACTAATGCACATTTGGTAATGTCTCATCTTAAAATTAGTTCTAAAGAAACTGTCGATAGCAATATTATTCAGATCATAGACTCAACTGGATCTTGGATAATATTCCGCATTGTCGAAGGCTCTAAAATGTTAAAAAAAAAAACTAATCGTAGGTCGTTTCTAAAATGTCACAGATGCCGGTCCAATTATTCTGACTCTCTTTTCTACTCTCTGCTTAAGCAAAGAACTGATCCTATACATCCTTATTTAAAATAAAATATCAGTCAAAACATGACAGCTTAATACCAAAATGATAAACTAGCTATGATAACTACGATATCTCAAAACCAAGGGCGATTACTATAGATGGTCTTGGATGAATATACGGTTCTTTTGGTAGAAGATCTGGTTCTTTTACCTTTACAGATAAGATTAGTGATCATTGATCTTTTATATCCTACATGAATCACATAGTCGCTTATCTCTTGACTAAAAATATTTGACAGTCGATACATTGGACTAAAGTGTCGCGTTTTACTGGCGTCAGTAGTTAACTGTCATGCCAGCTGCAGGTGTAAACCCCTATTGGTGCTTGCCGAGAACAGATGCAGGGAGTGCATTGTTGAGAACAGTTGTGTGTACCTGTGGCGAACTCAACTGTCCCGCAAGTAAATCCTTGCACGATATTCAAAATTGTGTGTAAACCTTTACTTGCATGACAGTTGGACTGGTATGGTTATTGGTGCAAGCTAAACATGACAATGTATACGGGCCTTAAATTATTAATCTGGTTCATCAGGTGTTTTTTTATTAGTCGGGTTTCTTGTGAACAGCGTATAATCTCTTAGCACACCCATCTGGTATTCGAATCCCAGCCTCCCCATAACCATATGGCCAGACTAGGTGGACACCGTCGTTGACCTTATTGGTTGGTCTTTAATATAATATAAGTTTTGTTCGTTCACGGTAGGAGTTTACCTATGAAAGGACTTTTTTCCCTACCAGAAATCTATTATATAGTAGGATATTGGTAAGAAAAAAGACCTTTCAGAGGTAAACTCCTACCGTGAATGAAGTATATTAATGGTGACTTGAAACCGTAAAATTAAGGGGAATAATACAGTGAGAGTCAATCCTAAATAAATTTACCAGAATTCGCTCTAAGATGATTTGAAATCTAATTGAGGAACCCTCTTCTCCGAAATAGGTTATATTTGAAGGAGTAGGGATCTATGTGTGTGAACACCCGAACACAGGACCGAACGGGCAGTAAGACAAGTAGCGCTAAAAACATCTTATTGCCTTTTAATCCCTAATAGCGTGCAGCTGTACTAACCCTAATTGATTGGGCCGCTCTCCGTTCCCCCTTGTAGAGCGCTATAAACACGCAAAGAAATAAATTATTACAATTCGATGTCGTGATTCCTTTTCCTCCCGGTTACAAACGACTAACAAACAAGATTTGTCTATCAAATAGATACTTATGGCGTGTTATGAACCGGGGGGAACCATCTTCTGGCTGCGACTGCCAGAATCCCACCCCGATAATCTAATCCTCCGCCCACCTCTCCCCCATATGTGATTTTCTATTGTTTCTCCAAGACAAAACCATGTGGTGGTCCCTACACCGTATTGATCTTTCTCTCCCCTTAAGAGTGGACTAGCATGTAGGCAGTGGTGGAGCCAGCATAAAATGTTGGGGGAGGGCTTGAATATTTAACAATAGCACTCGGTAACGCGAGTAAGAGGTGGTGAATTGGGTGGGTGGGGTGATAGGGTTACCGACTTGGATCTCCCGGTCGTCTCCTATAAAACAGAAATGTGTATGTACATAGAGAGATATATATAAAGAGAGAGATATATATAAAGAGAGAGATATATATAAAGAGAGAGATATATATAAATAAAGATATATATAAATAAAAAAATATATATAAATAAAGATATATATAAATAAAAAAATATATATAAATAAAAAAATATATATAAATAAAAAAATATATATAAATATAAATAGATATATATATATATATATATAAATATATATATATAAATAAAAATATATATATAAATATATATATATATATAAATATATATATATATAAATAAAGGGATATATAAAGATATATATGTGTATATATAAATAAAGCTAAGTTAAAAGAAAATTAATTTATGTTTAAGATTTCAATTTCGGTAAATTACAACTTTGTTAATAATAATAAATCATTTACAAAATTCTCGTTTTATTATGTACAGTTATGTTATAAGAGCGTTCACCATAGCAGGCCCAACTCGGTGACCGGCTCGCGCGAGGCATGGGAGTAAAACCGAAAAAGACTTAAGACAGTGGTTCTCACATTTGTTTTAGAATGTATCCCTTGGCCATGGCTAAAAGTTTAATGTACCCCCAAGATTAAAAAAATCCCAGATGGCAGGATGTAAAAAAAAAATGACCACTTGGTAAATTATTGGTCTATTTAAGCTATTGGGGAAAAGTATCCGTTATCAAAATATTTAAAATGTGCCAAAGCCTTTAATTAGAGAGAATCCTACTACTATAGCCTTAACATTATCTCTTAATGAGGATCGTTATGATCAGTTAAGAAAACACAATTTTACTGTAAAGTCTGTAGAAAAGTTTTACACATTTTCTTTACAAATTCGTTCAAAAATAAAGATAAAAAATTAAACCTAAACACAATATTTTAAATCAAATTTTTTAATTATAATTCTGGAGCTGATATATTATGAATTCCAAAGTTTTCCGGCGAGAGGGGTGTGGATGCATGGCTTGGTACAACTTTCTGATGTCTGATTGTATAGTTGAAACTTCCTAGAGAAGGTCATGATCCAAATTTAGCCTACTGTGGTATCTATTTTTTTAGGTACACCATTGATGAAAAACCACTCTCACAGAGAGATGTTGTCGAGAAAGGCATAATAAACTAACTGATAATGTAGAAGGTGTCAAGTAGAGGGTTGAGAATTTTCAGAAATCGGTCTCCAGCTGAGAGCAAATACCGGGGTAAAGAGGGTTGTAAATAACCTGATAACGGTAACGGCCAATAATTAATTATTTTCATAAGTCCCTTGTTATTTTGTCAACTTCCCCTTGAGAGCTGCTCGCGTCGTACACCCTGAAAAGTGCCCGCGTACACCAGTTTAAGAACCACTGGACTAATATATGCCAAAAATGTGTGTCGTTCATTCGTATTTGAATGACTACTCTAAATTTTCCGCGGTGACGATGGGGGACAAAGCGACAAAGTTTCTTGTTAACAGCTACAGTATGTACCTACCAAGACAGAATAAAGATTTGTGCACAGTGTTTACCTGTGAAGCCATTCTAAAATAATCAAAAACATTCTTTGCATTGCAATTTTTATTCAGATACCATTTAATGTTTCTACAATGTCCAGTATTAGGAGCTTCTATTAACTCTATCTCCATTATTGTTTGATCATAAATGATTCACATGCAATAGTGTTGATGTAAATTTACAATTTATAACCTACTGTATCACAGAGTTGATTAGCACGCTCTTAATTATGTGACCACAAATTCAAAACGCTTGTTAATTTATAATTTGAGACCTTTTCAAAATATTATTTTCAGACTTAGTTGTACATGATATGAGAAATTACGGTAATTTATTTGTTTAACAAATCATCGCCAGTCTTCACCTTTTGATAATCTTTATACCTGCACTTATTTTATTCTTCTACCATAACCTAAGTCATACACCAGGAAGCAAAGGCGATAAGGTACGGTTTAAAAAACAAATACTCAGGCTAGCCATGGTTTTATCGGCGTAGACCGAGTCATATTAGATAATATACACAGTTGATGTAAAGTAGCCAACAATGACTTAAGCACACTATATTTATTTGTCAACACAAACTGTCAATAGGGAGAATTTCAGAACAAATGGATTGTCGTATTTAAAGTATCGTACCAATAAGGGTGTTTCGGGGGTTTACCCCCCCCCCCTCGGAAATTAATGTATTTTGGTATTCTTTTTCAACGTCTATTCTAGTAGTTTATTGCAGTCTTATAACATTCATAATGTCCACAGCACCAGTTATGTTTTTAAAAACTTTAAATTACTCCCAGAGGAGCCTAATGATTTGTTTTAAAATAATATTTCTCTTTAAGGAGGTTACACAAGCCACTGAAGGTAGAGCCCCCTCCTACAACATAAATGTATATATGCATGACCCTTTCTTATGAATACATGAAAGTATACCCACAGTTCTATTTTCATTGGACCGCTGGAAAGGCTAATAAAGCTATTTTAATGTTTTCATGTCAGGTCATATGATCTTCAGCTGTCACTTTTGATGGATATTACCTTTAAAATAACAATAGTAAATTTTTTTATCACTTTTGGCCTCATTAAATATGTTTGTATTTTTCAAAAGGCTCTTTCTATGAAAAGCGGACTGAAGTACCTTGTTGAACTGCCAGATAATGTACTTCTTATGCCGATGCCACTATAGTGGTTTAATTTAAAGATTTGTAATAAACTCGGAACGCGATATCCCAGCGTTGTGGTCGACATGGTTCGTTCGTTCCCGTCAAGTTGGTAGCCGTGCTAGGCGACCTTAAAGCGTCTGCGCATGGCCACTTGACAAGACGTCTGCTGGCACAGCTGTAACGAACTTGAGTATAGCGCTGTTTGGTAGCGAAGTAGTGAAAGTGCTTCTGTTGTCCTAGTAACTAGAATATTTGCTGTCCCATTGTAATATACTTATTCAAACAAACTACTACTATTATATCATGAGACTTTGTACCTCTTCTTTCCCATATCAGATACATTCATTTATTTTATAGTGCATTGCAAAGAGTGCCTGATTTATTCCCGGATGAATGTGACGTTCCATTGTGTGTTTTAATTGTTGTTACCACGTTACTTAGCGTAATGAAGTGAAAATATGTTCCAGGAGTGTTTTTTTATGTTTACATGTGAAGTGTTTTATGTGTAAATCTTGTGAGTTTATCAACAATGGATTTAATTCTTTCACTCGAAGAGAGTGATGAACGAAGCATGTTGGAAGGTGAGTTTTATTTAAATGATAACAGGTATATGTAGTTAAATATATTCTAATAAGAGGTAACGTAAAATAAGAAGTGTTCTTTAATTTTATCAACAATGAAAAAAGTTGATATTTTAATATAGAAACGAATTTCAAGGCTTAGGCAAATACGTTCATTGTTCAAACAAAATATATTTAGAATACCATAAGATTGTTTAGTTAGTGTATCTAATCGTATTAGTTCTCGATGGTAGCCCACGTTTAAATTGCCAGGTATCTTATGTAGTGACACGCTCCAATGAACGAAGCCTTACGAGGCCATACGATCAATACCAGTTTTAAGCTAACCAGCCATTTTCATTCTGTCGCTGGTGTTTTTGCGCTCACTACGCTAGAATATTAATTACTCTGGTGGAAAGAGGAGGGACTGAATGTAGCCGGGATCGTGTCCATCTTGCTCCCTCGGTTTTCCCCGGCGATAATCGAAATAAATCGATGTCCTTGAAATTAACTGGTCGTAGCTTTAAAATTATTATTGTTAAACTCTAGTAGCCTAAATCAGGGCCTTAGAGAGGAATTTTATAAGAGGGTACAAAGTTTTTTTGGGTATAAGATACTGTTGATTCAAGTTGGAGTAAACTTCTTTATGTAATCTAATGTAATAACAAAATTGATTATTCTCTTCTTCTATTACACTTATAATTAATTAGATTACACATTAACGTGGTTTGTAACCTATAAATATTAGAAAATAATACGGTATTTCCTCGATTCTACGACGCCATAGAGTGTAAGACGCACCTTAATTTTTCAGTACCACCAACAGAAAAAAAAAAGCTTTGACTCAAAGAAAATAAGTAAAAATAAAACGCTAAAATATCATATTCTTCTGACTAATATGAATCAATATTAGTCCTATTCTTCTGACTAATATGAATCAATATCAGCCTGATTCTTCTGCTGCATCTGAATCAATATCAGCCTGATTCTTCTGCTGCATCTGAATCAATATCAGCCTGATTATTCTAAACTGTTTTTATAATCCCATAATAATATATTGAGCCATCGAGAGGGTTGGTCGAAAAAGAACCGCGATGCTAAGAGACGTTTAAATAGGAAAAAAGTGCGTCTTAGAATCGAAGAAAAAAGGAAATACCGTAGGCCTACTAATTATTATTAATGTAGAATTTGTTTTTATTGGATGCTATGAAGTATTATTACACTCATGTCTACAAAAAAAATTATTAGGCCGCGTTTTGGCCAATCTGACGGTTGATATGTTATTAAAACACAATACTTATGTAAATTGATCTCTTTCGCAAAAACCCTGGTGGCGTAGGCCTACGCTAGAAAAAATTCACTCGAACCTCATCGTTATTGTTATAATAGATTGTGTGTCAGCTAAGTTAACCACTTCGGTGGCCGCATGGTATAAGGCGCTACTCTTGCTGTAGATTAGACTGCTGATGACGGGGAGAGCGAGGTTCGAATCTCGGGCGCGTGTATTGAGGTTAGTTTTCCAAAATTATTTTACCTTCTCCCTCCACACAAGTGTGGGTACAATTCCTCTAAATATAGTCTTTATTATCACTAAAACCGGTAGCGTAATTAGTGCATAAGCGTATAACCCAAACGGGCAGTAAAACGCGGTGCTGTGGAGAAAAAAAAAAGTTACTATGTCGATCACACATATTTTCTTGCCAGATTTAAAACCCAATAGATCTACTTTGATGTATTCATACGTCAAGGGACCCCTATTCTTCAGATGTCAATTTTGACCGAGATGTCTTCCGTTATTACTGAAAGGTGGCAAAATTATATTTCTTGGTTGCACTATAATGTAGCTTGGATAAAATATTGTAATGGCGCAGTAAGTAAAGGTATACTAACTTCTTGTGAATGTGGGGAATGCCAGGCCTCCACCGTGGTTCGGATTCCACGTTAAACTGTAGGTCCTCCATTTCATCTCACAATCACCCTACCATTACACATTAGCGTAAGTGCGTATAACCCGAACGGGTAGTAAGACGTGGTGCTAATAATAGATATACTAACTGCACTCTCCGTTTACCCCGAAAAGTGGCAGTCTAACCTTGACTGACTACACTATGGTCGTATCCTATAAGCTGCGCCATAGTGGAACTTTTCAAGGTGAGCTTGCAACCTTTCAGAGTAAACTAAAGGTGCACGTGGTCAAAATAGACCAGTCTACTGTTTTTCAATTCTCGTTTAAAAGTGTCGTGTGCAGCTATGGCGAGTAAAATATCTCTATCCGCGGCTACGTGCGCGGTTTCATGGACGACCAGACTTCACATCATGATACTACTGCTATACTTCCTGTCACACTTGGCGGATATTTTCACAGTCTTTAGTGCTAGGCAGTGGCGTTGTTAGAATTATTGCTTTGGGTCAGTCTTTCAGTAAAAAAAAATAATTAAATTACTATGCTTTTTTTTAGTCACAATTTTAATTATTGTGTGAGGACGGGGAGATCGAGGTTCGAATCTCGGTCGGGTGAACTGGGGATGGTTTTTCCTCAATGGTTTTCCACTCTCCCTCCACGCAAATGCGGGTTCACTTCCTCTAATTCAACCTTCCCAATTCCTAATCCATTATAGTAATTAGTACTTAAAGCGTATAACCCGAACGGGTAGTAAGACGCGGTGCTAAATATTATTATTTAATTAATGTGTCTTACTACCCCTGGACAGTCTATACATTCCTAAATATTCCTTGTTTAACTGAACAAATCAGTTATTGCTACTGTCGGCAATGTGTTTCAGAATTCAGGACTAACCTTCGTTTTTCAGTCGTCCGATTGCCGGGAGAAATACCGAAATATCAAACGACCTTGGTGTCGATCGAAACACCTGCCTCTCTACAAAGCCACAATTAAGTTGTGCCTAGATTTTATAACTAAAAACTATGAAATATTTTAAACGTAACTTAGGCCTGTAGCTTATTGTAGTTTGAACCCTATTTGAGAAGGAGGTGGTTGGGAGAGATGGAATTTCAGTCTCGCCTAAAAAAAGTCTTAGCGATCCCGCGTCTGCTAGTATTCGCTAGTACCATTTATTTATGTTAAAGATATGAGAGGCCAGTTATAAAAATACAAATAAATGAATATAATGCCATTAAATTTATAATTCCACACTATATTTAACCTGTAATTGCCACAAGAGTTAAAAGAAAAACTAAAAGGAATTTACTAGACTTTTTTTCCTTAAATTTGTCAATGGAAAGTACAATAAAACTGTAATCCTTAGGGAAGTATTGTTAAAAGTGATTGATAATAATTTTAGTGATACTAATAATAGTAATTAGTAAATAATAATTATTTCCAAATATATTGACAAAAGTGACTCTCAGACAATGTTGGCGTTACTGATAGCAGAAGCTAGCAGATGCTAACTGTCATGTCAAACCAAAGAAGTGGTAAATTAAATATTTTTGTATAATTGTAAATTATGCACACAAGCAAATAGTTTTATTATAGTTGTCATACCTTTAACAAAAACAATAACATGAACTGCGATATGAAACAAGAATTAATAACAAACATAGTAGAAAAAACATTTTAGGAGAATGACCCAACTTTTTGCTGTCAACATTGATGAAGTTTGGTGATATTATTTCTACCATTCCATTGGTATTGATCCTCTCACAAAAGTGACAGTTACAGATCGCATGACATGACGTACGGAAATAATATTTAAAATCTGTTATGCGTAGGAATTGATTTCTGAAAGGTCTTTTTCCCTACCAGAAATTTATTATATAGTACAGTAGCCCTATGGCTTCTTTGGTACTGACTGACAGCTCACAGCTGACAGCTGACGGTTTTGTAAAGTTACCAGACCAAAGTATGTATCCCTACGCCGAACCAAATGATCTGCAAAAACGTGTGTTTAGCAGCTGTCACTTCTGACAGTTAAAATTTAGGTATATACCCAAATGTTTACTGTCAGAAGTCAGCTGTGAGCTGTCAGTCAGCACCAAAGAAGTCATGGGGCTACTGTAGGATATTGGTAGGGAGAAATACCTTTCAGAGAGTAATTCCTACCGTGAATGGATTATAGTATACCTTTTTTGACTGCTAGATACTGTCCTTCCTAACGTGTAAAACTATGCAGACTAGATTAAATTCGCAACAACCCACTTTGGAGGCCGCGTGGTATTATCACTCTTATGGTTTCATTCTCTCACTAGACTAGACTACCGAAGAGGGGGAGATTGGGGTTCGAATCCCGGTCGGTTGTACTAAGGGTGGTTTTCCCTAAATGGTTGTAAATTTAAATACTGATACAATCCCCCTTAAATTCAACCAGACTAAGCCCTAATCAATTAGCATAATTAGTGCATAGGCTTATAACCCGAACGGGTAGTAAGATGTGGTGTTTATAAAAAAAAAAGTCAGAGAATCTACAAGTCTCGGATGGACTATACATTCATAACCTCCCAACATCCGATGTATTTATTTTATTATTTAGCACCGCGTCTTACTACCCGTTCGGGTTATACGCTTTAAGTACTAATTACGCTAATGGAATAGGAATTGGGAAGGTNTACTTTCAAATGATAGCTATAACCAGAGCTTGACACCTATTCACGAAATCTGGTTCAAAACTTTATCTAGATACCTTTCGCTTGGAACCCGCCTCGGTGGCGTAGTTGTCTAACGCGCTTGTCGTGTTGAGCTCGACCGCTGAGGACGGGGAGATCGAGGCTCGAATCTCGGTCGGGTGAACTGGAGGTTTTTTTTCCCTAAATGGTTTTCCACTCTCCCTCCACGCGAATGCGGGTTCACTTCCTTTAATTCACCCTTCCCAATTCCTAATCCATTAGAGTAATTATTACTTAAAGCGTATAACCCGAACGGGTAGTAAGACGCGGTGCTCAATATTAATATTATTATTAACATTCGCTTAGACTGCCTATTCAGGAATTGAACTAGGAAGGGGCGGAGATTTATGATGAACCAAACACCCGCAGCTAAAACTTGGGAGGTTTGTGGGGCATACCCCAAACTGTCGGGGGCAAATAATTTTCGAACTATACGTACCTCTATTAAGCTATTTCAAAGATTTTTTTAATGTAATTGTGGACTTGGGTTTAACATTTATTAAACTAGTCACTAACATTAAAAATATAAAAAGTAAACCCAACCTTCTGAAAAAAAGAAGTTTTAAACCTCCTCTAAGAAACCATGTTAATAGATAACGTTTTCAAAAATAATTTATTATTATTATTATTATTATTATTATTATTAGCACCGCGTCTTACTACCCGTTCGGGTTATACGCACTTACGCTAATGTGTAATGGTAGGGTGATTGTGAGATGAAATGGAGGACCTACAGTTTAACGTGGAATCCGAACCACGGTGGAGGCCTGGCATTCCCCACATTCACAAGATGTCTTGTCAGAGGTGAAGGAAGGGTTTGGTAATCAGATAAATCTGTGCCGGGACCGAGGATTGAACCCCGGCTGCCAGCACAGAAGTCTGACACCTTACCCCTGGACCGCCAGGTCTCCCCAATAATTAATTCATTAACATACAAGCAGCATCAAGGTTATTGATCCAAACAAGCGGTTGAAGCTTTATTTTTAAATGTTCCTAAAAGTAATAGATGGTACGGAACTCCTCACGGACTCTCTCGCTCTATTGTTTGAAAATGGAGATATTTACTCAAAACTCGTAATATATGTGAAACTAAATAATACACACTGGCAAACCCAAGCATAAATTGCACTATACTTATGTAACACTTTTTTTGAGTCCCGGTTTTAAATTTTACAATTTTATTTTTAAACAATTAATGTCCTCATTTGTATGTTTGGACCGATAAAAAAATATCTATTTTGGGTCCACAAGGGTCAACACTTCGTATTAAAATTTCTAATTCCGGTTTACATTTTCGACGTTTTATTAGGTGTTGCACATCTTCATGCCATCACATTGCTATTAAATTCCTCATTTATAAATTTTGGCCAATAAAAATGTAAATATTGACTATTGAGTCTAAAATGGAGATAGACCATTGCTGTACAAACATTTCTCTTAAGAGGTTTAAGGAAAAACAACAAACTTTTGAGAGACTTACTTATATTTAATTACTCTATGGCATTGTAGAATTATTGTGATAAAACTTAAGTAGTATCTCTTTACAACTAAAGCTCACAAAATTGTATTAATATATTTGCCAATATCTCAAACTGTTGGATTTATAAAAATATATTTCATATAAAGGTTTTTTATTTTTAATAGAACTACAATTTTGCAATGAAAAGTTATTTAGTATCTCAAATAGTTGCGGAGATATGGAAGTTTCTGCTTCTCTAAAGTACCATAAAGCTCATTTTCATGGTAAAAATTAAAATAGCCAGTTTATTTATAATTTTAATCAACGCCTAGATACGAATTTTAATCAAAATCATTAGAGCTGATTTTGAGAAAATCGATTTTTTCTCTTTTCGCCCTTTATTAAACTACTCTTAATTTTATGTTTAAACAGTCACACATACAGACGATATTGCAAAAACCGCTTTATAGGGTTCGGGTGGTCATGAGACGTCGACATCCATCAACATTTCCGGTTAGATTTTTTTTACGGTCGCAATACTTTTATCTTTTGTGTTCAAAAAGTTAAAAAAATATATACATTTGCGTATAGCTTGAAAGTTATTGGTTTTATAAAAATATGCTTCGATTAAAATATTTGTATTATAAATAGATCTACATATTTGTAATGATAAGTAACATCATATCTCAAATAGTTTCGGAGATATGATACAAAATGAGAATTTACGCATCAAACCGGAGCCCTTAATGTCATTTTACCGAAATAATGAGAGCAGCCATTTTGTTTGGAATATTTATAAATGTTTAGAAATAAAATTTAATCAAAATCGTTAGAGCCAATTTTGATACAATCGACTTTTTCTCTTTTTGCCTTTCAGTAAACTATCCTTAATTTTAGAGTTAGATATTCAATTCCAAAAACCCCTTGGGGAAACCCTATGAAAACCCTAGATACAAAGTTTTAGCCCGATCGGTAAAATAGTTTGGGCTCTAGTCCAAGGTACTGACAGACGGCAATTCAAAAACAACTTTTTCTGGGGTGGAGGGTGGGGGGTAACGAAACGTCGAGAATCATCAAGATCTCGAGATCGATTTTTTTTTACTATCACAATACTTTCTCTACCTGTAATATAGCTAGAAAGTAAAAGAGAACATTACTTTACTGATATTGAGGTTTTCAATCCTCTCCGCATGTCAAATTTTCATTTTAGTTATGTCATAGTCCACAATAACTTAAAGTAACATAAAAAATGAATACAAAACTTAATATTTTGATATTAAAAACTTCTCCATTAAACTTTTCTTTACACTAGACAGAGCAAACGTATTTTGGCGCGGTGCACTAATTTTGATGAGTTTGTCTGCCAGAGCTTCTATTCCTAAGGCAATTGCAGCTTCTTTGAGGACATGTAAAATAGCAGTATGGCTCAGACTCTTTTGTGTCATCTTTGACCTCAAATATGTTTACAGTCTCCGCAGAGCAGAGAATGATCGTTCGCCAGTACACGAATAAACAGGGATTATTTTGAGAATGTTTATTAGATTCGTTAGCTCAGCAACTTTATTCCTAATGGTTGTCTTATTTAAGAAACTCTACAACGTCTTTTAAGGTGTTAAGGCGAGAGTTTGGCAATATCCAGCATCATATCACATTGAAGCTTTAAACGTTCAGCATCGAAATCGTCGCTATAAAGGTCGATCACACTTTGAAAGTTTTCCTCTAAAATTACACACGTTTACATTTTGTTTTAAATGACTAGCTGCTCCAGTTTAAAAAACTATCGTTTAACTTAACTCGAGCAATTTCAACTCTTTCACTATGCATAGCACAAACATATTCTTCCATGTTGACAATGCCACGTGTGAGGAGTGGAACTACTGGCGAATATGCTGGGCACCTTCCTGAAACGTGGAACAAATGGCTTATTTAGATATAGCTCTTCTGATTCTTTCAAAACAGTTAAATACAATTCATCGAATCATAAATCCCGAACACCCTGGAGGCTTTGACTATCAACTCTAATAATGTTGTGTTCTTTTTGATAGTGTAGACTTCTCTTCTGGAGCTGAGCATTCAGGACTTTGTTTTTTTTAAATAAGGATTGATAATTTCAATATGAAATAATATTATTATTATTAATTACGATGGATGAGGAAACCATTAGCTGTCGAACGTGCATCAGCTCGGGAATCTGAGCTTTCTCCGATAAGATCTAGACATTCTTGAGCTGCTAAGTAGTTACAAATCAGTCTCTTAAGACCTTGTCTTGCCGCCTACGATTGTGCGAACACAGACTATCCAACCAACACATAAACGTAATTATGGATACATGTGATATTTACGATAACTTAAAGCAAAAATGTAAAAGTGATGACTATCTTCCTCAACCCTTGCAATGTAGCAATGAGCAGGCCTGCAGGGGGATGTTCTCCACCACTGGAACAATGGATCACCCGTTTTGGGCGCCACTTGCTCTAATGGACTACTCTCGCATTAGACTAGACTGCCGATGATGGAAAGATCGGGTTTCGGGTCCCAATCTGGTGTACTGAGGGTGCTTTTTCATAAATGGTTTCCCTCTGATCTGATCCTAGCTCATCCCAAACACGTTAGCGTAGTTAGTATATAAGTTGTATAACCAGAACAGAAAGTAGGTGAGGTGCAGAAATATTTGAAGATGTGTTCATATAGAACAGTGATTCTCGAACATTTATTATTTCCCCTTAACTGTATGCTATCTTAGGAAATGTTGAGGCCTCCCTCTTCCACTCCCATATTCTCTCTTCTTTCATTTATCCATAACGCTGATTACCATTCACTCAAAATGTAATAAAAGTAACTCCATGGTGTCAGCATTCAAGATATACCTACAGAGTGGCTACCAACTTGTTTGGCGAATTGGTGCCAACGCTTGCTGATAGAGGGTGTCATGTGGTCAGCACAACGATGACTACAGCCATTAAGCTCGTCTTTCTATACGGGAGCCACTACTACTTTATTCGAGTAGCTCCTTATTTATCCACTATAGGCTGAATCTAACCCGTTCCAGACCCACTGCTTCCCAGATAATCTGGACGCGCCGGGAATCAAACCCGGGTCCTCTGGGTCCGTAGCCAGAACCTATGGCCACTAGACCACATAGGCGGTCCTCAAACTATTATATATACATTGTTAGAAATCAAAGTAAATACTAATGTCGGGGCTAAGAGTGGTATGGGCACATTTCTGAATGCATAAGAGAGACAGATCCTATTTAATTAGCTTAGTGTAATTAAAGGCACGCAGTTAGCAATAATCAAAGCAAACAATCATAATAAGAGTAAAATGAAGTGATACATGGATCAAGCGTCATCAGATCTTGGTGAGAGGGAATCAGGTGGATTGTCCAACTCACGTTGCAATTAAAACTATTTTATAAATCCTAACTTATCACACACAATGATGCTTGGAAACACACGAGTCTCCCAACTTGAGAATTTATGCTCCAGAAGCTATTAAATGTGTAAATTATGACTAACATAGGGGATATTATCTCGGACTATTAATACTCTATCGCCACGTCATTGATTTATTGCTAAGATATTTACACATATCTTATGGTGTAAGTAATGGTGCACACAAGGGAGGGAGGGGCAAACAGGGTATTTGACCCCCCCTCCCCTCTTTCCTCAACACCACAAATAATGTTAAGAGAAATTTAAATAATATTAATTATAACTAACATTGAAGATGTGTCGAATGTATAGTATGATTTTGGTAGGAAGAACAGTAGAAGTTAGTTACTAATGTTACTAAAACAATGTTAATATATTCATACGTATAGTCATGTCATCTGCAGATGCTACTTTTGATAGATATTATCAATACCTATCAAATAACACAATTTATATAAACAAATATTATCAATGTTGGTCACAAAGAAATATGTTTTGATTATCTCTACTGTTCTTCCAACCAAAATCAGGGTATATATGCTACAGTTTAAGACCAGGCTTCAGACTTAAGCCTAATATTCAAAATGTTTACCGTTACACACCAAATTAACAATTGAAAAAACATACAAATAATAGCTTCGATACCATTTGTATTATTTAAATTACTTAATTACTATAAAACCACTCAAAACTATTTATAAAAGCATTTAATATTCATAAATGTTCTCGACCTTCAGGGCTTAGGGGGCTGTTCAAACCCAAACCCGCTCTCCCCATTAAAATGTAATTCTTGATTGAATGCCTCCCCCCCCAAAGTAAAAGGCTGGTTGCGCCACTGATTAAGTACATTATAAGAACATATATTTTATTTTACCTTTTCCCTTCTAAATCATCTTGAAATGGTGAACTCACACTCCTGACTTTTGGGATTCTTTGATGTATAATTTTATAAAATCATAATGACTAATAAGCCGTTAATGTAAAACATAAACTAATAGAACACTATTAAAACTCCACGATCCTTTATACTAAAGAAAAACAAGAATTACCGTCAACGACGGTTAAGGTAGCCTCGTCGCCCGCCTTACCCCTCCCCCTCCCTCTTACCCACTCTATCAGTGCTGGAATGCCTAAATTTGAAAGAATGGTTTAATTAGTGTATAATTTAAAGCTTGTTACATATATTAACTATTATTTTACAGTTAATTATATATCTATGTTATGTATTTTTACTTTAACTAAACAAAATTAGCTTAATAAATAAACATTGTGATCTTGAATCTCTTTTCAATAGTTGGCACAATGCTTAGCTTGCTTCACAGGAACAGCATGACCTGGGTTGCGAAAACCCGAGCTCATTGGCCAATTACTTATGGGCGAGAGGAAAGGAATGTGTTGCCACCCCCTAGACATTGGGCAAGGTCATTAGAGCCTCCATAGCTTGCCTTGCGTTTTTCAAGTAGCAAGCCCTGGGTTTCCTATTGTGCTAAGTAGAACCTTTTGGAAGAAGAATTACTTAAAACACAATATTCTTGGAATATCTACCAATATTAGTTTTAAAATTAATAATTAATTACATGTATATTTATTAACAATTTAAACATTAGTATTTACACAGTTCACACAGACAGCATTGAATTAAACAAAAAAACTAGTCCATATCATTTTGGGTATGCGGCGCAGGACTAGCATACCCAGAGAATACGCCACTGGATTAAAATTATTAAAGCTCGGATGGGTTGTAAGACGTAACGTAGTATAAAGAAACACCTAATCGGTGTAAAGATGTGGATAGCCATTTTTTCCTCGCTTTAAGTATCCTTTCAGGTTATACGTCTAGATTAATTACGTTACTTGAATAGGGATGATGAAGGTAGGATCTGAAGAAATGTGCTCGTAATTGCACGGAGGGGTTGTGCGAAACAATTTAGGAAAAAAAAACCCTCACCACACCCGACTGGGATTCGAACCATTATCTCTTGTCACCGGCAATCCAGTCTAAAACGAGAGTTACGTGTTAGACCACGCGACCACCGATGGGGCTATGTAAGAAATAACGTTTGGAAGAAAGTGTACACAGTTTAAAACCATCTTTTCTACACCTATCCAAGCTTCAAACCCCGAACTCACAGTCACCGATCAGCCAGATAAGACGAGGGTGACCCGCCTCAGTGGCGTAGTTGGCTAACGCGCTTGTCGTGTTGAGCTCGACTGCTGAGGACGGGGAGATCGAGGTTCGAATCTCGGTCGGGTGAACTGGGGGTGGTTTTTCCTAAATGGTTTGCCACTCTTTCTCTCCACGCAAATGCGGGTTCACTTCCTCTAATTCAACCTTCCCAATTCCTAATCCATTAGAGTAATTAGTACTTAAAGCGTATAACCCGAACGGGTAGTAAGACGCGGTGCTTATTATTATTATTATTAAGACGAGGGTGACTTCTAAGCCCGCGTTCACATCGATGCGGGAGTACTATCTAATATTGTCTCCTAGTGAAAGCAGTGAAGGCGCTTATGTGACGTTGCGAAACAGACGTCCTTCAATTAGCTGTCGTAAAGTGTAAAGCACACATTGGCTCGGCCGAAGTGTTCCAGTCGCTGTCTTCTTCTAGCACCAAGTCAATGACGCGCATGCGTTGCGCAACACAAGTCGTGTTGGCGTGTTTGTTTGTACAACGACAAACTTTGACGAAGGCATGGAATGACGATCCGAACTAGAGTTAAGGTGGTCGTAGCTGTGATATATCCTTTTAAGTTTTGTTCAAAATAAAATTTAAAGTTGATTAAACAAACGTTCCAAATAGCGTTATCAAAATATAAAATTATAAAGTGTGTATAGTCTGTCACAAATAATATTTAGCACCACGTCTTACTACCCGTTCGGGTTATACGCT